>JAWWNJ010000439.1:0-24495 GCA_037176885.1 Favolaschia claudopus
AGTCTTTGATCCCTTGGACGTAGCGAACCCAGTGCGAACGCATGTGAGCTTGGTGAGTTTCGGGCAAAGTTGCGAACCAGAGTTGAACTGTAGAACCTTCGACTAATCTACTCCCCAGCCAATATCCTAGTGCTAGCGGCAGATCGCCTTGCAAGGCCGCCTTCTGAGAGATATCCCAGAAGTATTTGACCGCCGTATCGTGATCTCCATCCCAGTTAGGCAAGTCCGCTTGCTTTAATTTTACATCTATTGTAGGGATAGCCGTTCATAGGGAGCAGGTGGTCTATTTGGATCTGGTGCGTCGCCTCCACCTCCTGGTGGTCCTGGCGGTCCGGGAGGACCGGGAGGCCCTGGCAGTCCCTGGCAGGCCTGGTGCTCCTGGCGGTGCTTGACCTCCTGGAGCTCCTTGACCCCCTGGCGGTCCTGGGGGCCCCGGTGGTCCAGACCCTGGAGGACCTGAAGGTCCTGGCGTACCAAATCCGCCTCCTCCCCATCCACTTCCCCCTGGCCCCCCAAATCCACCGCCGCCACCTCCATGTCCACCTCCAAATCCTCCGAATCCGGAACCTTTTCCTTTATTTCCAGCGTTGGACGGTCCAGCGCTGTAAGGTTTGACCGGCTGCCTGAGAGGTAAAGGGGATGTTGGCTGATTGGGTTGGAGGAATATTGGAGGAAGGGTGACTCGCGAGAGTCGGTGGTTGAGAGGAAAGGTTTGGTGCAGGAGCTTGAGAGAAGAGGTTTGGTGCAGGAGCTTGAGGAGAGTTGGTTGACGCGGTTCGGGACGATCCAGAAGCGGGCAATGGTACGGTTGCCAGAGAGACGTTTCTAGGCTGAGGCCGAGGAGTGCTGGTACGGACTCCCGGACTTGGGGATATCCTTCTCGAATGCGGAGCCACGTACAGAGGAGGCGACTGTGCAGTAGCTCGGGGGAACCGCTCCTGAAGGAGAACGGAGAGGTACATTGAACCCTGGAGGAGAATGTCTAGAGAGACTAGGCAGCATGGGAGAGAGACGAGAAGTATTGGCGAGGGGCGGAGAGAGACGCGATGATAGACCCGGTATTGGGCCAGGGCTGAATTTATTCATTTTCAGTTCAAGTGCTATTGTATTAAAAGAGTAATACATTAAATACCAAGGGGATACGCTCGTATGAGGGACTGGTGTTTGCCTGAGCGGCCAGTTAAAGGATTATACACTAAGTGGGAGGTCTGGCACTGTCTACGACTGCGCTGGTATAGCGTGGAAGTTATAATATTCCAGAACAGACCTATCACGAAAGGTCTCTAACCATCGGAACAGGATTGGGAGTCGCCCTGTGTTCCGACCAAAGGCAGAATGAGTGGGATATTACTTGGAACTTATAAGAACTGCTGAAAGGCCAGAAGGAGTGTTTCCTGGAGGCAAGAGGCTTTCACGAATAATTCTATAAATCAATTGCGAGAGATTTGCGGAAGTAGAATATTCCTACAAGGAACTACACGTCATGCCGAGGTGGCTGCCGCTGTATTACGATCAAGGAGCACGGTCCGAGGAGGGACAATGATACAAGGCCATTAGTGCCAACTTGGGCAATATTGATTGGGCCGCAGCGGGCCACTGTCATAACATAATGATTGGGATAAGGGAGTAGGATTCAATGCACTTTTGATCCATTTCCTGTTCTGGCAACCAAGGATAGGGCGAGGGCATGGCGGGCCCTATGTTTCTCTCACCATATACCTGTTTGTCAATTGTTCGGTCTCTTATTATTTATTAGTGGAAGGTATAAAAGGCATCGTTTCCTGTACTGGTACTCCAGTGGATTCCCTCCTCTCGTTGTGAGCGTCAAGCCAGTATTGGCTTCGTGAACAACTAGACGTTGGACTCCATTCGAGATAAACTCCAGAAGCTTATTTGTTTTCTTTGGTTTGTTTCGTCGATATATATTGTCTGTTGGATCATCGCTTGAATTGTACGCGTGAATATTGGAATTTTGGGAACTTATGCGTGGAATTATAAGAACTTTTGGCATACGGACGCGTGAAACAGTTATAAGACATCTTTCGCGAGTGATATATCGGCGGCTTTACGAGCATCTAAAACACCTAAACCTCTTGAGAAGAGTTACATCTCAAACCTTTGTTGAAACCCACACTTCCTGTGTCAACATAGGACTCTTATAGACATTCTCTGTACAAAGTCAGCAATCGCGAAAGCTTAAGTTTAGTATATTTTGAGTATTAGGATAGTTGGATTGCCACAGTCTATACTGGACTGGAACCCCGAACCTCGCACGTCGATCTCATAGTGGTTAGGATTATATTTAGGATTTGATTTGGGATTTAATTCCTTTCATTTCTTGGGTGTTTTCCATAGTTGCCCTATAGTCAGTGTTTCACCGCTTCAGTTATTGTCTCCAAAATGTTTCGTGAAATACAACATGACCACTAGTACGTGCTATTGGAGCAAAGGGGAGTGATAGTATCACAGTTGTAGTCCATCCTGAATCCTTCATACAAATGAAATCTAGGCTGCAATGATTCAGAGACAATTTGATTACAGTTGAAGTGACTTTGATATGCTCCGATTCAAAACGATGCCTGCACAATTTATGTGCAGTGCCATTTGTCTTTGAGCTGAATTTTTCTCACCCAATTGGCATCCCAGCCCAATTCCCCAAAAAGCGTGTTGGAACGCATGATTACAGTGATTGTGGGCTAAGCAGGGCTGCTGGTTGGCGATGAGTCGACGATGCCCGTGGTGGAAGAAAGCAAGACGTGTCCAGTCACTGCTTGCCGAAACCCAGCTGTGATGGGTCGGTAGCCAATCGGTAGCTTAGACTCAGCTTACCGCAACGGCAGCCTACGGCAGCACAGTGAGTGACATTTTTGGTCACTGATCCCTGATCTGGTCGTGATTTTGAGAGTAACGCGCGTTCAAAGACCTGGAACCTAGACCGGTACACCACCATTTTATTCAAATGTCAAAATAATGTCCGAGGTGTGATGTCCTCGGAACCATGATTTGCGAGCTCCAACAGCTCTCAATTTCGAAATGTCCTCAGAAGCGTGGTTGGGACAGTCTGTGGATGGTTGAAGGACATCCTAGAAGGTTGTTCAAATCTTAAGATATATACTGGAATCTTAAGCTCGTCTGATTCAACAAGTACTGTATTTGGAGTAGCTATATCCCCCAATAAACTCCTTGTGACTTAGTATTGAATGCACAATGTATTCCAAGGAAGTTCATGAAGTTCCTCGAGCGGACGCAACCTTTTGCTGCTGGATTTGGCGTCGAACTCGAGAAAACGATGAAGTCCCCACATCGCATCATGACGTGGCATCATTCAATGGTGATGTTTGTCATTACGGTCTCCGCTGCCACGTCACTCTCTTGTCTTCTTCCCTCATCCCCCCTCCAAACTCCTCGTCTTTCACGACACCCCAGAAGGAAGCTCGAAGCCTCTGACACTGTCATCTCTCCTCAACATCCCTTCAAGCTTCAATCTTCAAGCCTCTTCAAGTCCGTTGTGGCACGAAGATCTCTCCACCTCAGGCAAGAGTCGCAAGTCCGCAAGATCCAAGAACCTCACTGTGCAAGGCTGAGACTGCAAGACAACGGTCGCAAGAGTCCAAGGCCGCAAGCTGAAAACTTCTCAAGAGTGTAACCCATGCAAACCTTCATCAAAGTCCTTGCCGTCGTCCTCCCCAAGCCTCTCTCATCAACACGCTTCGGCCCTCTCCCCACCTCTCTTTCTCTCCATCTTCCGGAAAATTATCATTTACTTCCTCTCCCTCCTCTTCTCCTCTCCCTCCTAGAATCATTTGTGTAGCCACTCAATGTATACTTTTGTTGCTTGCAATACCATTTTTTTATTTGTATTTTGATCGAATTTAAGAAGCAATTCAAATATTATTTATGGCAAGCGCCGTCAGCAAACTGGCTCTAATGTCCTGGAGAGCTTCAGCGCAGAATGTCCCCAGGACATCATCGCCGACGGATTGTCTGGGAATCGATGTTTCGGTCTCCAGGGAATGTTTCGGAGATGTCAGCTAACAGCATCTGTCAAAACGTCCTCCGGAGGTCCGGAACAAACGGTGGTGTACCAGGAATCCGAAAGTCGAGACAGCGACTGCAAGCACGCGCACACAGATTGGTGCAAACAATTGCCCACTTTCGGTGTTCCCAGAATGCGGAAAAATGGTGAATCATGAACCACGGGCTACAGGCTCTCGTTCCATATATGATCTCTCCACGGCATCCTCCAGTTCTTCGTCGTCTGTGTCCCCAGCGAAAAATTCCTCAATATAGCGCATTCTCAGTTCTCGATCCTGCTTCTGAAGCTGCACTCTCCGCTCCTCCTGCAACCGCCATGGAAAATCGTCATCCGGCCAATTGGGATGCGTCGGCACGTCGTCCAAAGTCAGTTCCCGATCTTTCTTCTCCCGCTCCTTTGCTGCCAACTCCGTCGTTGCCTTCTTGCGCCCCTTCTCACCCATAGCACGCCTCGCGGCCCCCACCGCTGCATCGACGTAACTGCCGTTGAGGGGACTCTCGTCTAATATCACCCTGCCGAACCCGTTCAAATAGCCCGCGAACAACCGCTGCGGAGGACCAAACCCGCCGTTTCGAAACTTGTCTACCCGCCGTTTCTTCCGCTTCTGTTTCTCCGTCAAAGGGGGTGGGAGTTCAATGGGTTGGACGATTGTGGGTTTTGGGGGTCGTGGTGGCGGAGTGGGGAAATCACCAGAGAATTGCGGTTGACGAACCCATTCAGTAGTTTTCTGTGCAGCCAACGTAGTGAGAGAGTTGAAGCATAGGAACAAGTGGTCGGCTGCGTACATAAACGCCATATCCCCCGGCCATTAAGCTGGCCTCAAAGCTTTCGGCGGACGTCTGTTGGAACTGGCTCTTGGACCCTGGGCTTTGCATGATTCGTGGCGGTCGTAACGGAGGCGTTATATGGTGAGGAATGGGGGAGGAAGTGGCACGAGAAAAAGGCGCAAAGAGCGCCAACCGTTTGTTTGTGCATTATTTGCACGGCACGGGATCGTGGAATCAGATGGCTTCACGCGCACTGAAGAACCCCACAGACACACAGCGACGACTTGTGCTAAGAGGTAGTTCGAAGAGGAATGTTGAATGCGTATGATATTTGTTGATACTGTAGAAAGCAATTGAAAACAAGGATTGTTTGTACATTAAGCTTGTGCGGCTAATTCTTTAAATTCACTCCCCCACTGCGGGTTCTTCTTCAGCTCCTCCACAAATGCGTCGAATCTGGGCGAAGCGCCATTACCAGCAATCTTGCTGAGGGCAGCTACTGCACGGAGAGCACTACGCTGTAGCTCCGCCGCACGCTCCAAATCTTGCTTCACGGTGTCTTTCGTCACCGTCGCTCCTTTCATCGTCTTCTCCAATTCGGGCGTTGCCTCGTCCAGCTTCTGCGAGACAGCAGCGGGAGCCACCTGGGATAACCTGAAGAGCATCATATGCGAAATGACCTTGATCTCGTCTGAATCGTCTGCTAGGCCGGGGAGCACACGTCCAAGGAACGTGGGCAGCTCGAGCTTCGCCAGACAAGTGTCAAGCTGTTATACCATGTTAGCCTCGCAACGATATCAGACCACCATGTTCGCACCAGAGTGTACATAGTCTCGTAAGCCGTTTTTCGAGCATCCAAACCGTCGTCGACCTTGTGCGTCCACGGGCCCATCTGCACAGTACGGATGAGGTCGGGGTTGATGATCGTTTCCCTGTACAAGCTAGGCAGGAGAGCGGGTAGATGTTCGCGGATTAGATGAGGCTTCGTGCGCGCCGCCGAATTCAAGGCAGACAGCGCCAGTCGTCGAACAGTCTGTAGTAAGAAGTCAGAGTGAGCTCGTTAAGGTAACTAATTATCCAAGATACCAGATCTTCATCAAGCATGAGAGACAAGAAGTCCACAAGAAGCGGCGCGAGCAACTCATCGTACGAGGACGATGTCTCAGCGAAAGTGTATCGGATTGCAGACACAACCGTGGCGCGAGCATCAGCACTGGGGTCTTGAACACGAGCCTACAAGACAGATGAGAAGGAACATGAAACGAAACCGAAGAGTCACTTACATGTAGCTGCGGAAGATATCTCGAGGGATGAGTCGTAGCCAATTTCCCAAGACAGGCGGCGGCCACATTGCGCGTGGTCTCTTCAGAGTTTTCAGAATTCTCAAACAACGGCACCCAAAGCAGATCAGCAACGCCCTCCAACTGTCCTTGAGAGCAATGCGTCACAACCTAAACCAATACCAAAACTCAGACTCCTGATGAACAGACACAAGAAGAAAAACACAAGCCTCTTTCAGTGCATGTAACGACAACAGCCGCTTCTTCGGATCGCTCTTGACAATCTTAACAATAGCAGGCAAGAACTGCGGCAGATTCCCAATAGCGATGTTCCCAGCCGCGAACGAAGCAGCCGCACGTATTTCTTCTTGCTCTCCCGCAAAATGCTCAATCGCATCCCGGAATATGTCTTGCTGATTAGACATATCACTGTCGAAATATGTTGAACAACCAAGGCCTAGCGGATAGTCACATCAGCAACACATACATGAACCGTCCCAGCTCTCCGAGGATGAGCAGACTGAGCACAACAGTTTGAGTCTTCGCCTTGGAAGTTTTCTACGGACACACGCATCAGTCAAAAGACACCAAGAACCAGACAAACGCGACGCGACCTTTATATTCTTAGCATACTGCGCAATCGTACCCGCAGCGATAGCCTGCTGGCTCTTCACAATCTGCGCCACCGCTTTCGCTACATTACTCGGGCTCGCATCCGCCTTGGGCGCTTTCTCGACAGCAATCACAAGGTTGGGCACCAAATGCGTCGCGATCTGATTGTCCGCGCTCACAAGCGCAGCGCAGAAGCTCAGGAGCGAGTCCAGCGCAGCGCCAGAGACCAACGGCGAGTGCGCAATGCGATAAACGTCAGGGAGAAGGTCGCTCTCTATCTCCGGGAACGTCGTCGTCGGCGCCAACTCCAACAAAAGGGCCAACAGGGAAAGCCCCTGAGACAAAAGAGGGATGTCGCTAGTCGAGAGGTAGGGCTTGATCTGAGGCACAAGAGCCGGTGGCAGAGCTGCCGGAACACCCTCCGTATAACTAGATGAGAAACCATCAGCGGACAGATACATGGGAAAATGCAAGCCCACACTGACCTGCGCAACAAAACGTCAAGCCCCTGGAAAACCTCCATCTTACCACCTCGCCCTCCACGCTTCAGCAACCCCATCGCCCACTCAACGCATCCATTAACCCACTGATCTCCCAGCGCCCCAGGCACCTCCCTCGCAACCCGCGTAACAACCTTGACCGCCCCCTCCGTCTTCGCACCCGCACGACAAATAGCTTCCCATTCCCGACGATCCCGACTCCTTACGACATCCGTCGCGCACACCCACAAGTCGCCAACACATGCCTCAGCACAAGCCCGCACCTCAGCGTCCGTATCGTGCGCGGTGAGCCGCGCAACAGCCTGCTCATACACCGCCTCCGCCCACTCTCCCCCAGCCTTAACCGGTTTCAACGCGTTCAGGAGGGCCGAGAAAACGCGGAAAGTCTCAGAGGCGACACGAGGGTGACGTTCACCGAGGCTGCGAAGGAGGGCCGGGGTAAGGTTGGGAAGGGATGGCGTGAAAGTCGGGGGAGAATGTGTTGCAAAGAAAAGGACGAGGAAGGACAAACACGCCAAATGGAGTGTCGAGGTCGAAGTGCTTGGCGGTTGCGCAAGGATGGACTTCGAAGTCGCCGCAATCGAAGCCACCTGGCTCGCCAGGGACCCAGGAAGCACATCAAGCAGCGTATGAAGCAGCGCAAACCCAGCCTGCAGAGTCGCAGGCGGGGTCTTCGCCGACTTGAGCTGGTTGAGCAGAGCCTTGGAAAGGGAAGGGACCTGCGCCTTGAGCAAGCTGTACGGTCCCTCCTCAACGTCCATAGTTTCCGGATCGCGTTTCCGCTTCAGCGAAGAGTCTTCTGGAGCTTTGGTCTGCGGCTGGCTGGCATAGAGCGCAGTCTGATTAAGCAGCACGACGTACGTAGCCCAAACCTCCAGCCTCACAGTTTCCTCGCGGTCGCCAAAGCGCGAAATCAGAACCGGCGAAACGTCTTTGTAGATCGAGGAAAGCAGATCGGGGCGCGTGCCCACGATGGCCGCGAGTAGTTTTGTTGCCGAGCGACGGATTTTGTAAGACGTGTCTTCGTCATCGGAATACCTTCAAAGATTCAGGAATGTTGCAGGGAACAGAAAATGAATTGAAGATCTTACTCGTCCAACTCAGCCTCGTCGTCATCGTCGTCTGCGTCTGCCATTTCCTCGTCCTTCATCGTCGCCTGCGTAGTTCTGGAGGAAAAGGAGTGAGAAGGATGGCAAAAACAGCATATAATTGTAGGCATACAGGATCATACTTGATGTATTGAATGCCTGTCTGTGTGATGGGCGCGACATACGGCGTAATCTCCGTCGGGCAACGCAACAGCAACGCCTCAAGCGCCTAAACTCGTCATCAGCACAACACCCGCAAAAAAATCTAAATGACCTTACCTGCAAGCCGCCCTCTCGGAGTTCGTCGTCGTCGCGCTGCACGGCCTTGAGCACACCCGGAACAATCTCTGCAAGGACGGGTGCGATCTGGGTGGGTGCCGTTCGCGCCACAGCAGCGATAAGATGTACAGTAGTGCGCTGCTTCTCGAGATTGGCATTGGGTGCGAGGAAAGGGAAGACGTGGGTCGCAAGCAGGTCGGTAAACAGGTAGCCTTGAGATATAGGAACAAACTGCGCGAGCGTAACGATAGCGCGTTTACGAACGACGGGGCGGGGGTGAACCAATAGTGGTGCAAGCACAGTCAGTGGTTGGGGAGACAGAGTGGCGCTGGAGAGATGGGCTGGGAAGCGTGAGATGAGGATGGTAAGGATGGCGAGAGTTTCAACTAGAGCTTCTGGAGGTGTTGTTGGCTGGAGGAAGTTAGTAAGGGCGCGTTATAGAGAGGGGAAGCTCACGTTGGAAATCTGACCCAGCAATTTCGGGGTCAATTTGGAACAAGCAGTTGCAGCAATCTTGCCATCCGGTGGAAGTTCAGCCGTGATTGTCTTGAGAGCTAAGTAGAGCTGAGTCAACAGAATATACGAGAACATAAAAACTCACCAAGGCCAGAAATGTCACGCAATTCCTCGTCCTGGCCGCCCGAGAAATCGATGAGTTTATCTACGACAGTTTCCATCTGCGGTTGGCGGATAATCTTGATCAATTGGCCGAGGCTAGTGCTGTTTGAACACGCAGAACAACGAGAAGCTAAAACGCACCATTTGACTGCTTGGTTCTTCACTTCTGAAATCTTGTCCTCGACAAGGGCCAAGACTTGCATCAAGACTTTGTTTTCTACAGCTTCGTCGCCCACAAAGCAGGTCTGATCCTGCTTGATCTCGTTCATTAAATCATTGAGGCCCATAAATCTGAGAATGGATCATCTATCGAGTGGAGGGAATGAAAGGCGCGTCGAATGGTACCGAAAGTCCTGGTCGGGAGACTGCATCTATTGGGGCACATAACGAGTCAGAAATGAAAGAGGGAGTGAGGAAGTTGACTGACCTTCTCGACAAGACTGGTCATTAGATATGCCTTTGTCATGGTGGGCAACGGGAAGGATAAGAGATGAAAGGTGTGAAAGAGGCTGGAAGAGGACTAGGATTGCGGAACAAAAGTCGGTGGTAAATTAATATTGTAATTTACCGCGGTCACGTGACAAAGAGGAAGGACGCCAAAATTTAAATTGAAAGCAACCGTTACCAAGCGCGAGAGAGCAGGGATGGGGTGGGGCACAAAATTTTGGTGGTAGAACGCGAGGAGTTTCTGGTAGGACCAGGTACAATACACGACGAGAGCACTATACTAGTGTAAGTAGAAGTAAAGCCGAATGATCACGTAAAACGTGGGACTTAACTCCCACTGAGGCCCGCTCGCAAGCTCGCATAGCCTCAGCTCACAACCACTCAAGTAATCGAACTCGCTCACCCATTTCTGCACAACTTGTCCACCACTCGCGTCTGGCAATCGAATCAAATCCTCACCGATCCTCTAGTTGGTTCTCAACCGCCAGACGTTGCGGGGTTACAAAACGGATCGTTGGAAGATCTTGGTATTGCCATTCCCAATGTGCTTTTCTCAATATGTTTTTCTCGAATGTGCTTTTCTCGAATTGTTCAATGCAATGCGCTTTCAAACATCGAGACGTTCTCTGCCTTGAGCAACCTATACTTAACCCACCATTCAATGACCGCACTCAAAACACCCACCCTTCAAGCGTGAACTCGAGCGGCGCTAATGATGCCCGCGTCTACGATTCATCCCCTGCTTGCAGCTTTGGTCGAGGTCTCGTCGATTTTTCCACAGATGGCACAACTTGAAAATGCATATGTAGCTCATCGGACGCAAGAATATGCTCCTGTGCCGCGACACACGACCGTCGGAGCGCTCACTATTTCATTGGGCATAGAGCTGTTATCTGTTGATTCCGCGATCCTCGCCCAGTTTTCATAACGGTGGACTACCGCAAATATCTATCGACAAGTCCGCAGCGTGCGGCAACCTCACAATGGCCCGTAGTTAGCGCAACTCCACCATCGACAATGGGCACGGCGCCTATCTGTACGCTACTCTTGCTCGCACCCATCTCCATCTCCATGCCCCATGTCGATCTTGAGACCTCAGAAACATTCTTCTACACCATCGCCACACCGTCCCAGCCCTCCGCTTCGCAAATCATCCAAGCCCTACCCACTCTCGTCTTGATACATCCAGCCTACACAGGCTCAGCTATCTTTCATTGTCAGCCGCCTACTACTCCTTCGACCTCTGCATACATAACCAACTTACTTGATTCCAGCCATATATGCCAACCGCCACTTGAGAAGATTCAATCTCGTTTCAATGGATTTACGCGGCCACGGATGGACCTCAGCAACGGTGGACGATTCGTATAGCAGTGAAACCGTAGCGGATGACGTGCTGAGACTCATGGTGCGTTAATCTTCGTGGCGTTTGCTTGCGACTGACTCTCGACATCGTTTAGGACCGCCTCAAAATCTTCAATTTCCATGTCGCGGGCATCTCCACGGGCGGCTCCATAGCGTTGCAATTGGCCATCGCAGTCCCAGAAAGAATCTTGTCCGTCTTCATGATGTCGGCAGCTCCACAACATGAAGTAAGTATGACACCCTACATTCTCTTCTAAAAGAGCCCGAATACATACAACCATCACAGCCCGCAGAAAGCATGCAAGGCCGACATGAGATAGCTCGCTACTGGGTGCAAGCTCACCAGCCCAATGCAAACGCGGCCGATAAAGTCGCTGCTGAGGATGCCATATATGGGTCATTGCAACTAGCATACAGCAACATGGAAACACCGTTGATCAGAGCGTCCGTACATTTCATTTGGGCATAGTTACTCCCCGCTAACCGACCAGCAGTATCCGAGACTACTCAATCGAAAAGGCCGAACACAATTGGACCAGAGACAATCTGCATTACATCGAGCTTTTGACGATTCAATTCCATCTAAATCAACCGATCTACACTTTTGAGATGCTTCGACGGATCCGCTGCCCGATGCTGCTCGTACACTGCAGCGAGGACTTCGTGTACCCGAGAATTCATGCAGAGGAGCTCCTCAACCTTCTTCGTACGGCGAATGTCGATGTGAAGCTAGAGACTATTGAAGGGGCGCCGCATTGGGGGAACGTAACGCACCCGGATGAGTGAGTACATACCTACTAGTATTCGCCATTCGTTTCTTCGAATTGACTGAATTGGATACATAGAACAAACACGCTATTGTACAATTTCGTCACGGACCACTGCAATGCCTCAGATCTTCCTCTCCCACCCGACGTCGTCGAGTCTCCATTCTCCGAAGAGCTGGCGCGACACGGTTTCCAAGACGGCGACGTCGAGTCGGATTAGAAGTCACGCAGTAGAATTCTTTTATACACTTTTACGGTGCGGGGAGGCTAGAAGACGCTGTTATAGATATTCG
Organism: Favolaschia claudopus; assembly: GCA_037176885.1. Classification (NCBI taxonomy): domain Eukaryota; kingdom Fungi; phylum Basidiomycota; class Agaricomycetes; order Agaricales; family Mycenaceae; genus Favolaschia; species Favolaschia claudopus. Next base: position 12,053 of record JAWWNJ010000439.1, read on the forward strand.
TTTGTATTTCTAGTTCGTTTGTACAGTATGTAACGCAATCGTAATTGGTCCAACTCAATATCTGTCCAGTATTATTCTTCATCGTGAGGCTCGTCAAAACTGCGGCGAACTCGAACCCATCTCCGTCCCCTGTATTTTCTCGTGGTCCGCGAGATTTGCCTGCGCTTCGTAAACGGTTATCGGCGCGCTCATCTTCCGCTGATGGACGTGTTACCGCGATACTTGTTAGCAAGAAGACAGGAAGTTACCTCCGTCCAGGTCCCCAGAAATCCAAGGTAGTATATCTGAGTCGTATCGGCGCCCTGGGATTGAGGGAAGAACATCGAAATCGACGAGACGTTCGAGAATTTCGCGGTCCTGTAATCCTTTCACCAGGACAAAACAGCCCAAGGAAGGGTGCAAAATACCTCAGAGCATATTCACCCCACTTCCCGCCCTTGCGCGACGATGAATTCCTGCGTCGACGCTTTGTCTGCGATATCTTGAAAGTCTAAGCTTTCCTCGTTAGAGAACTAGGGTGAAGCGCGTCAGACAAGCCGCGCGCGCGGTCTGCGAGACCATACTAACCAAAACCACTTTGAGTGGCGTCTGATCGGCGGGGCCAGCTTTCAAAAGAAGAGAACGTAGTTTCACAGAGCCAGTAAACGGAACGCGTATAATCCTGAATCAGCCAAACGCTCAAGCCTGTTCATCAAGCAAGATTGAATATCTAACATTTGGTCGTCTGCGTCGGACTCGATCGACTGAGAGATACAGCATATGAATTGAACAGTCTGAGAGAGCACTCAAGGGCTTAGAAACCTTTTCTTCGTCTAGACGTTGGTGCCACGGCTTGATCACTGTGGATCCACGTCCCGTAGCATTCAAGGCCACGACATTGTCAATGTCTATCTGAGAAAATAGATTGTCTTTGGGTCCTTCTGAATCACCGTGGTCGTGGTCGTGTTCGGTACTCTCGTGGCCACAGTGAGAATCGTGTTGGTGCGGCATGCGGATTATTAGACAAGAAACGGTGGTGAGATGGTGGTAGTGAATGAAGAAGATCGAGGTGGCTGTGTCCTCTGGGATTCTTTTCTTCGACGCAACTTCGACGCTCTTTGTGGTTCATAATCTTGCAGTTGCCCCCAGCGTTCTCAATGAGTCAAACTGCACCATGTACCGCGTCACCTCCACTGGGATGTGCAGGGAGAATTTACTTGACAACTGTCGCGACCTTGGAATACGCTTTTTCGACCTGTTTCAATCTGGACCACCAGTCTTGGACTATGTCATTGAGGATCGCCAGAATCACATAAAAAAGGCTAGTCTCGGTCGGCCGGCGCCAGTCGGAGCTTGTAATGTCGAGATATTGCAACCGATTGTTGGACAAATCGCCGACATCAACAGTGGTCGTTCGACGACCGTTGTCTACCGTTGTCTGCGGCAGCCAGAATCAACGTCGAGCCAAGCTTTTGAGCCATTTTCCCGTGAACTAATCCCCTCATTCTTCGTTCAGAAAAATGGGGATCACCTCTGGATGCTATTCAGAATTCAGCGGAGTGGTAAGCATCGCTGGCGCTCATATTCGTTGTTCGTGAATCGTGGGGGAGACAGCGGTTGCGCGTGATTGACAAGTGCCTGACTTCCCCGCAATTTCAAATTGCAAATTACGGGCGATGTGAAGACAGATGCATATAAAACAGTTGGGCGGACATGTTCTAGATCCCCTTCTCGTTTCTCTCCCTCACCATAACTTGACTTTCTGAATTTTGGCCAACAAGGCGTGGCCGGCCACCCGCCGCCAGCCTTCAGACATCGCGCGCTGGCGGGATGACGACTCCGAGCATACCAAGCGTAAATGACGACATTGCTGAAAAGTGCGGGCCGCTCAACGCATTTTTTCCCGTGCAAATGCTGACCTGCAAGTGGAACCTTTCAGCCTGCGGACGAATGTGGGTGGCGTCCTCGCATCTTATACTGTTTTCTGAAGGCTTGTAACAGTGTGTTGGCTTCGCGGCCTTCACTATTTTGATCTGGGACCACATCGACACTTTTACCACCGAAGTATGGAATTGCATGGCGATGATGTGCCTGCTAACTGAGTCGGATAGGTCGAGTACATTTGGAAGAGGAAGAAGGGACTTCGTATGCTGTGTTCCTTCAGGCTCGACTATTCAATTCCCTGACATGGTTGTTAGTCGTATATCTGTTCCTCCTCAACCGTTACCTGACGCCGTTGGGATTCATCGTCAACCTCTTCGTACCTGCATATTTCGATCATAAGTGAATCCGACTGAATGTCTCCCTCAGCCTACCTAGCGCCTGTGTGGACCGATGAGGTACGAGCCTACCGTTACGTCGTAGTCCCTACTCAATATGCCGCTAGCGGTAAGACATTTGGTCTGGCATTGCTCTTGTTGGGAACCATCCTTCGTTGCAGATGCCGAGACTTCATTCGATTCGAAGGTGCAATGACCCTGATCGGAATTCATGTTGTGGTATCATGATGCTTTTACGGTAACGTTCTTCGTCAATAATACAAGCCGCGACTCATGAATACTACAGCATTCACGCTATATATTCAGCAAATCGGCCTATCGTTGGTTTTTGTCGCTTTTTTATTGTTGGTCTCGTTCTCCATCAATGCGTTGGCTACTCTCGCGGGGCGAACGTATGTCAGATCTGTGCATCGTCATGGCGATTCTCTGAGTTCGTGCCATAGACGTTATACACAACCCCCAGTCAAAAGTCATAGGTATCTCAACTCGATCGCACGAGTATACTTCTTTCTCATCCAATACAGCATGCACCATGATCTTTCCTCCGGAAATGTGTGTCTTGTTTACCGCAGCCTCCTCTACATTTTTAACGGTCTATTCAGAAGCGCCATTGCCTCTTCTTCCGCCTGGCTCCCCCTTCTCTACGATTCCGTCGTCTTCTTTCTGACTCTCAAGAAAACGATACCTTTGGTGCGGAATAGCAGCGCGACCTATATGGTGAAACGGATCCTCGAAGATGGTCTCATCTATTACGCGTCAGTCGCCTAATCTTTCCGACTTGGACGGCCTCGTTACAACTGCATTAACAGAGCAATATTCTGCGTGACCCTCGTCCTGACTCTCATGATCATATTTGCGCCTCCAGGTTCGTGCCCTGTGGCGAACTCATATATGCTACCTCATCTGCTCACCTCAGGACTGAAAAATATTGCCGCTCAGTATGTTCACTAACCATCATTACATTGCTTTCTCCTCTGACATTTTCCACGTAGACTGGAGCTCTTGTGAGTAGTTCGCTAACGATCGCCGCTGACTTGACTCCCATTTTCGTTGCAGAATCACGGTAGGATCTATCATTGATTATATCCGTATGCTCGCTCAAGTAGAGCAAATCTAGGTCACGATGATGTCCCGGATCACCCTCAACCTCAAAAAATGCGCTGACAAGAGGCTCCAGAGCACTGTCTTGCGAGATCCGGGGACCCTCGTCTTCCAGACAGTGCTCCCGACAAACACGACTCATACCTTTAGTGGCAGCGGGGCTCGGACTATTGGTGATTGGTGATTTCTGTTGTACTTATTCTATGTTGTACAGTTAATGTACTATATACCTATTAAAGCCTTGTGTACGACGCGGGTGTGGATGTAGGGGTACGTCCTGTGGGACGATGAGACGTCAACATCGAAGACACCGCTCGCGTCGATTGTCGAACGCGACTTCAAGAGAACGCGAGTTGTCACAGGCTGTGACTGTGACGACGCTTTTCAGCCTTAACTCCAACTTAACTCTCAACCAGTCAAGCAGTGGAACTCTGCCACTAGTGAATCTTTCAAAGCCTCGACTGTGCATGAGAACCTTCGATCTATGACACCCAACGCCCCGCAGAAATTCCGCTGTCCGGCGGTCCGCCTCGAGCCTTCCAAGGTCACGCTGGTCATTCGCGAGCACATAAGTAGCCAACCCAAAATACTTATATCCTCACTCTCTGCATGCATCATCCTCTGCTTTCTGTCTTGATTTTCGCCACCTTGGGGCACTGGCACTTTACACTCGCCCTTTCCCCTGAATTTAATTCATGTCAGATTCAAAAGCATCACATATGTCTCCGCTCTCAGGATGCCCACCTGGAACTATATTTGTCTCTGCGAATACTAGCGATTCTCAAGCAGATTTTACCAGCATTCAAGCCGCCATAGCGTCTCTGTAATTTTTTTCTTCTCGTTTTACCCGAACACATGTTGTGGCTCACTTTGAGTGCAGTCCCCCAACGGACGCTGCTACCATCCTCATTGCGGAAGGAGTCTACCACGAAACACTGAACGTCACTCGTACCGCGCCCCTCACCTGCTGGTCTTATTTCTCGTACCTGACCTGTTCCCTCAAATTCACTAATTCGCAGGGTCAACTCCCTGCGACCGCCATGGCTCTAGCCGGGAAACCCTTCGCAAACGCTTCCTCCCCAAATATGAATCTAGTTCAGATTTTCCAAACCAATTTCGTGATGAGCGGCCAAGACGATGCCACCTCCGCCGTCCTCACCGTTGCGCCGAACCTCGCTGGTGCACTCATCGGAGCCGGCCCCACAGGCGCCCCCCTCCAGCCCGAATTTGGCAACGTCGACTTCAAGGCGTATAATCTCGATTTCCAGAACCGCGCTGTATGTGCTTGACTTCTTTTTTTCTGTTCGTGGGTCGAAAGGAAATCTCTGACCCCTCGAATGTAGGCTAATTTCTCCATATCCCAAGCCCTGGTCACGGATATCTCTTACGCTAATGCCTCATTCTATGGGTGCTCCTTCGCGTCCTTCCAGGATACATGGTACACGGGACGCAATGCAAGCACCTATGTCGTCGACAGCGTGATTTTCGGGCAAACAGATTGTACGTTTAGATCGCCTCCCTGGGTACCGATTCCTCCCCCCTACTCACATCGATCCCGCAAGATCTGTTCGGCTTCGGCACCGCGTACGTATGTCTCAATCTTGATCCTTGTTGTCATTAATATTCAACGTTCATGTAGCTGGTTTCAAAATGTGATCCTCGCCAACCGAGCTTGCGGCGGGGGCATAGTCGCTTGGAAAGGAACTAACCTGACTGATGCGCCGGGTAATCACTATGGTGCATATATATCTAACTCGCAGATTATACGCGTACGTTGTTCATCCACGGAAAATAATTCCTCATCCAACCCGTTGGCTGCAGAGTCCCGATGCCAACGCCACTACGCAAACAAACGGACTGTGTTTCCTGGGTCGGCCATGGAACGACCTCGCTACTACCGTCTATCTCTCCACATTCATGGACGCGAGCATACGTCCCGCGGGATGGGAACCCTTTGACAGCGCAAGGTAGGTCATTGCAATTTGCCCCAACGGCACAAACCTGAACATGTATGCATTGCAACTTATAATTGATCCAGACCGGTAATCGCCAACACGACCTTCTACGCCGAGTTCAATTCCACAGGTTAGGCTCAAATTACCTGGACCCACGTTGATTTACAAATCCTGCCCTAGGTCCTGGCGGCAACATCAGCGCCCGAGTGCCCATAGAACACCTTCTGACCCAACCTCAAGTTGAGACGTTGGACTTGACGATTGACGGGGTATTCCTGGAGCATCCTAAATGGATTGATTTTGGGTACTTGTTCTGATACTCAAGTAATCAAACGAAGATGTTAAAACGGCTTTCCCATGTCAGTGGTCTGCGCAACTTCATGCCCCAAAATTTCTTGTCCTGTGACAACAGTGAGATCGTATGACATGCAACTCGGACCGCTCCGACCTGCGTATGGATCATTTGTTCTCGATATGGCAACTACCTCAAGTTCGCCGTTTAAACAATGAATGGACGACATATGACAGAAAGAAGCAGGCCAGGGCAGAGCTAATAATGCGTGAGTAACGGCTTTTCACTTGCACTTCTTCCATCACAATGTTTGAAGAAAAGGCGCAGCAGGGGAGAGGTCGATGCGCGTGCGTGAGGGGGACTCTGTGCTGTTTCACAAACTCAATATTCCTCGCTATACATACATAGAGACAGACCCTCATTCACCAGACCAACTTGGCAAAGAAGAAATCAAGCTTGACAGCCATGGGCTCCCTCTCATCCCCCAGCCATCGACAGACCCCCTCTGACCCCTTGAATTTTCCTCAATGGTTGAAGATAGTTATTTTGCTTCAGGTTAGCTTCATGGTTGGCCTTGGTCCTCTGAATCAAGCGGTCATAAATCCAGGCAAGCACTCATTTCGTTACACCCAAACCGATTGTAGATTCATTTGGGTTCACCACAGCGTATGTTCCCCTCGCTGCTCACTTCCACAAGACAACGGTCGTGGCAAGGTCTCTTCTTCCACTATCGTATGATAAACGCCCAACTCAACTTCTGCCGTTGTTCTGCCAGCTATCAAACCACGATTGCCGTACGCTATGTCAATCATGATGCAGCCAGCCCTGACTGAGGAGAATAGATTGCGTTTGTTGGCGTTGGCTCGTTTCTCTGGTACCGCTGGCAAACACATATGGGCGGCGCCCTGTCCTCCTCTTTACGACACTTCTTTCTGCGGCCTCTTGTCTCGGTTCTGGGAAAGCGGAAACTTGGGCCCAACTCATTGGCACTCGGGTAGATCCGTCTCTGCATCAGTCCGCGCTTCATGGAATACTCACTCAGAAATAAACAGATACTGAATGGCATCGGAACCAGCTCATTCTTCACATTGGGAGCTGGCGTAGTTGCCGATTGCTTCTTTCTGCATGAAAGAGGTCGCGCAATGGGCATTTTCACTGTTTTCTTGACCAATTCCGCACATGTTGCACCGATCCCGGGTGGGTTCCTCGCCCAGTATGTTAATTTCCGATGGTATGTGCGCTCTTCTTTCTCTGAACTCAAACCTATACATGATTCTCCAGGTGTTACTACCTCGTACGCCTCAATTTGAAACATAAAGAGCTTGTTGACACATTCGGCAGCCTGGCATTCTTGACTTGACGATGTTTTTCATCATGCTCTTCTGCCTTCCAGAGACGATCTATGTGCGAGGCTCTACGCCAGTTGTCACTCGTCGTCCAATTATTCGACGACTGAAGCTATGGGGTCTCAGCCCTGAGGAAAAACATCTCAAACTTTCGGACTTCGGGCGTCCATTTCAAATGTAGAATATCGAGCTTTCATACACACAGCAAGCCGGATTAATCCACTGGCAGGTTCATATATCCTCCGGTACTCATCTCCGCTGCGTACTACTCCGTCACTTTTGTGCTGGGCTCTATTCTCCCCGCCGTTACTTCTGCAACTCTCTTCCGACTTGTTCATAATTTCACCACCTCCCAAACCGGGTTGGCGCTTGGATTGGCACTTTGATTGGGTCTACTTTAGGCGAACTGCTGGGCGGTATTGTCGTTGACCGCACGATGTTTCGCAGTCGCAAGGTCAAGGGAGGCGAGGTGTTCCGGAGGTCAGATTACAAGCTATCTGGGCCGGTGCCATTCTTCAACTGTGAGAGAGTTTTAGTTGAGTTTTCACCCTTCCCTGCGCTCACACCAAATTATTACATAGATCGGCCTCCTAATCTGGGGCTTCTGCTGGCTAGTACCGAAGTCAGCCAAGTTGCGAGATCCTTTCTAACTTCTAATCGTGATTTTAGCCCCGTGGATTGGCCCGACCATGGGCTTCGCTATCATGTGTTTCGCCATCCAGTGAGCTTGCTCTCGAACTGTTATATGGGGCGGATCTTGATGCAGCTCCTCCATTAGAATCATTAGCAGTGCGTCAACTTGGAATTGCATCTCAACTAGAATCTCAGATGCCCATTAACATTAGCTGTTCTCTACTCCTACACCGCCGATTGTACGCACACCCTACGGTGAAGACTGCATCAACTTATGACTCTTTACTTGGCAGGTTACAAGCCTCAAACGCCTGAAATCGCACAAGTATTAAACTTCACTCGTCAGACGGTTGGAATGACTGTCGGCTTCTGGGCCATGTTCGTGCCATCACCGTTCCACAAAGTTTGCCACTCATCCATTGCAGTCCAATGGGTGTAAAAATCGGCTACCAATACATGAGTATCACCCTAGCACTCATCAGTCTCGTCACATTCCTTCCAGTCCTTTATCTGATGCGCCACGGCAAAAACGTACGCGCCAAAATGGGGCTTCCCAGTTTCAATCAAGGGCTTTGAGTTGGAGTATATGTACGCTACATATGAGTTCAAACCCAAGCAGTCACAACTGTACATCCGAAGTGTAATTGTATTAGCAGGTACGGTACATGAATACCAATTAGGAGATGAGATTACCACGGTCCATGCAGAGAGGTCTCGATGTCATCTACAATTTCCCGCATTCCTTGCCAACAACATCCACGAGCTGCGTTTTCGGCGTCGCCTTCTCATACGCCCTACGCTTCAGTCTCGTCTGTGTCGCCTGCTCGTACGCATACGCATACGATAGAAGCTTGCTCTCGCTGAACGCCTTCCCCACGAACAAGAGCCCGAAAGGCATCCCAGGAGCGGTATCGATTGGGACGTCTTTCCCATTGACCACGGGCTCAGTGTCGTCCGGCTGAAACCCGAGAGGGACGGTCACTGCGAGCAATTAGTGAGCAGTTTCACCAGATAGTCATGCACATGCACGTACCTATCGGATAGCCGCCTGCACACCCGCGTAAACGATATGGTCAGTAGAAGTGAAAGATCGAGAGAGAACGCACAATAGCCGGCCAGTGTGAGCATGAAGATAGTCTCAGGTAGAACCAAGGCATCGAGATTATACTGCTCAAGGACGGCATCGATGCCTCTCAGCCCACCGAGCTCCCGGTTCACCTTCACCGCATTGAAATACGCGTCGTTCCTCTCCATCGACGCTGCGAGATTGAAGAACAGATTCCAGTTTGTATAAGCATCGAGGGCCGGTTGCTCGAGGTCCGGGTGCGCGTTATTGAAGGCAGCAATGTCCGCCACGGAGTGTACATCCGTTGGGATCTTCTTGAGAGACGCAAGGTATTTTTGCATACCGAACTTGAGATCCGTTTCAACGACGAGCTATAATGCATTGGTTGGTGTCAATCGAATGGATGCGCTGTGTTTTATGAACGAATGAACGGAGGACTAACCCCGAAGGCCTCGTTGGTCAGAATTTCCTCCGCAACGGGTATATCGGCAGGGTCGGTAATAATGGCACCGAGGCCCTGAATGACTTTCAACGCATCCGCGAGAGCGGGTGTGCCGGGAACGTCTAGCAAAGAAATCAAGCAGACATGGGAGAAGGATAACATATCGACGTACGAGTATAGGTCTCATTAAGAAAGATGCCACGCGGGACACCGATTCGAGCGCCTTTGAGGGCGTCTTTATTAAGGGCAGCGAGATAGTCCGGCACTTTAGCGGGCTGCGCGTCAGTATAGTTGTCGGCAGAGTCTTTCCCGGCAATCGCTGAGGTCGATCGTCAGCTCTACGATACTTGTTGACAGTTGCAGTAGGTTTACCGGAAAGAACAATAGCGGCATCCATGACAGAACGTGCCAGAGGTCCTGCAAGCGGTCAGCCACATGTTCTACACAACAGAGGGGCATGTATGCACATACCAACAGTATCCTGATGCTCGCTAACGGGGACAACTGCGCGGAAGGTCGTAATCAGCTCGAAAACCAGACACAACCGAAAACAAACCTCCTTTGCGCGAAGTGAGCCCCACTGTGGGTTTGACGCCGACGACATTATTCCGGCTCGCGGGGCAAATGATGCTCCCGGTAGTCTCCGTTCCTGTTCCACAAAAATCAGGGCCGACTTGTCCGTATCTTCGTGGGAGGAAAAGCAACCTAAGGTTGCCGCCGCGAGGCCGATGGCACTCGACACCCCAGAACCGCTGCTTGAGCCGCAAGCATTCCCCTTTACTGCTTTTGAGAGAAAAGAGCAGACGAGTTAAACGAAGACGCACTCCGGGATAATACGGATTCGTGGTTTGTCCACCTCGGCCCGACCACCCATCAGGCGCGACTGAACCAAACGCCGCCCATTCCGACTACGGATAGAAATGAACAAAGTTATTTCGGAAGCATTTTCAGGATGTAATACCAAGTTAGCTTTCCCAAGGATGATTGCCCCGGCCTGGAGGACACTCAAAATCAGCGTACACAGATTGAACGAGCACACTCACCCTTCGCAATTTCTCTATTATCGTCGCGTCCCCTGGAACAACGCTGTTAAGAAGTGCATACGATCCAGCAGTCGTGTTCATTCCATCTTGTATGCGCGTCCCGATGTTGTCTTTGACCAGAATCGGTATCCCGTGGAGAGGGCCAATCTTTTTACCCAGCTTGCGCTCAGCATCCAAACGTGCTGCCTGCTTGAGCGCGGTTTGACTGGTTTCGATCACAGCATGCAGTACGGGGTTGACTTCGTTGATTCGGGCCAAGTATGCCTATATACGCGCTTTAGAGGGACATGGACGCGGCTTCGCACTTGATTCAAGGAGGGCTCGTCGTACATTGACCAGATCCACGCTCGTGAAGTGCCCAGCGTCGAGGCCGGCTTGGAGGTCGGTGATTGAGGCCTCATATAAATCCGGGTACGTTGGGGCATTTGGTTCTGAGGTAGAGAACGAAAGGACTGGTTGCAGGGCGACCAAGAAAGGTAATAGAGAACGAAAAAGCATGGTGGGTAAGCGAGAGGAACTTGAAGACGCGTAACCTGCGCGTAACCGTGCTTCAACCTCGTCCATTTTGTATTTTTCAGCGGGCCACCATCAATGATTTGCGGGGTACCAGCATGGGTTCCGTGCACGAGTTCAGGAACCAGAATTGCATATTCCGTTCGGGAATATATGACCATCCTTAGCCGTCGTTGTGGCTGAAGATGAACAGCACGCTGACGTGATTGGTTTTTGAAACCCACTCATCTTGTGATTCACCATCTTCACTCATCTCCTTCCAAAATTGAACAGCACAGAAGTCAAGAAGGTCTTGCATTCGAACGCTTCGAGCCGCGTCAATCTAATCTCGACCCTCCCAAACGGCTGAAGTTTGGGTACGAGTTGATTCCAGTCAAGAGTGGTTGAACACCACATCTTCTTCAATATATTCCATCCATTCACCGACCATTTGCCAACCATGGAAAACCCTACGCTGTCTATCCGTGATATCCTCCGTGAGCAGACTGAGCGGACGCGACTCAGTTCAAGGGCGGAAATTGCGCAGTACATTGAAGACTGTGTTTCGAAAATTGCATCCTTGGAATCTCAAATCGACGCACTTATCGCTCTACGCGACCATGAACGCGACACAATCCAGGTGCTCAGGCATATCACCTCGCCCATCCGTTCTCTTCCGGTCGAATTGCTCTCCGAGATATTTGACCTCACCATTCGAGACCAAACCCATATCATGATCAAGGACACATTCAGAATCTCGCAGGTTTGCTCGGACTGGAGACATGTTGCCCACAACACCGCACGACTGTGGACTCGCCCCCTCCAGGTCAGCCCTTGGAGAAGGAGCCCTAAATCGGAGCGCGCTTACATCGCGGGTCTGAACACATGGCTCGCTCGCTCCGGTACACTCCCGATTTCCCTCAAATTGCATGTTGACCTGAGAACGCCTTCGGATTATCGGTCTTCAACCAGAACTATTCGTGACTGTGCTCCTTCTGCAGATTCTCCAATTTGGGAAGAGGTTTTCAAGACTTCTTGCCGATGGCATTCACTTGATTTTTACGTGGAATCTTTCTACGGCTGGGGCTTTCCTGCTCAATCATGTCCGTGTTATCGAGGACTAGCTCAGTACAGCCTGGACAGGCTGGAAGTGCTAAAATTCGCACCAGGTGACGATGATACAGTCATAATACACTTTGGCCCTGCCCCTCGCCTTCAAACGCTATCCCTTGTGATAGAACAGCAACCTCATTTACCCGAAATAATTCTACCTTGGATCCAAATCACCACGCTTTCCCTCAACTTTCTCTACACCACTGAATACGTTCTTCCCATCATGATGAAAATCTTTGGCCAATGTCCAAACCTCACCCAGGCAATCTGTTTGCTGTACTCCGTCCATAGACCTTCCCAAGGTCGAACCCATAGTGACCTTTCACCGCCTGCGGACCCTCTCTCTCCACTCAATCGAAGGCGTTGAGGAAGATCTTCATCTCGCGCCATTTTTCGACCGCTTATGTCTTCCTGCGTTGGAAGAGCTGGTGTGGGACAATGATGACAATAGGATTGAGTGGGACGAGGAGCGCTTTTCTGCGTTCCAACTACGCTCACCAAATATTTCCCCGACTCGAGTTTGTGAACCCCGACCCCATCAGCTCGGACGATTTGAGGGCCATTCTACGGCATGCGACGAACCTTACGCATCTGAAAATCGGGTTCATCAATAATTCCTGGAATAGAGCTACATGCCGCGCTTTAACATACAAGGAAGGTGTTCCACCTCTCGTGCCCCTCCTGCACCATCTCGTCATCCTT
>JAWWNJ010000440.1:0-24421 GCA_037176885.1 Favolaschia claudopus
CCAGTCATGGTTGGAAGACGTGAGAGGGACGTGGGGGACAGCGTAAGGCAGTCTTTCTTATCATTTCGAGAGAGAGATTTGAGTAGACCCGGCAATTTAGACGGCCCGCAAAGCGTTGTGTCATGCGAGCAGAATTCGAAGATGAACGCGAAATCTACGGGCTCATTCCCGAGAAATCTTGAGTGACGCAAAGTAAGCTTGAGTTGCACGAGCCATTTCTAGATTTCGACAAAAATCCTAGGGTGTATCGAGGAGAGCGAGAGTAGACGTGCTAGCAACCACGGAAATGAACAAGAGATGAAGAGGGAGGGAGCTTGTTCTGGACTTGGCTTCGTACACGCACCGTTTGTTCCGGACCTCCGGAGGACGTTTTGACAGATGCTGTTAGCTGACATCTCCGAAACATTCCCTGGAGACCGAAACATCGATTCCCAGACAATCCGTCGGCGATGATGTCCTGGGGACATTCTGCGCTGAGCTCTCCAGGACATTAGAGCCAGTTTGCTGACGGCGCTTGCCATAAATAATATTTGAATTGCTTCTTAAATTCGATCAAAATACAAATAAAAAAATGGTATTGCAAGCAACAAAAGTATACATTGAGTGGCTACACAAATGATTCTAGGAGGGAGAGGAGAAGAGGAGGGAGAGGAAGTAAATGATAATTTTCCGGGAAGATGGAGAGAAAGAGAGGTGGGGAGAGGGCCGAAGCGTGCTTGATGAGAGAGGCTTGGGGAGGACGACGGCAAGGACTTTGATGAAGGTTTGCATGGGTTACACTCTTGAGAAGTTTTCAGCTTGCGGCCTTGGACTCTTGCGACCGTTGTCTTGCAGTCTCAGCCTTGCACAGTGAGGTTCTTGGATCTTGCGGACTTGCGACTCTTGCCTGAGGTGGAGAGATCTTCGTGCACAACGGACTTGAAGAGGCTTGAAGATTGAAGCTTGAAGGGATGTTGAGGAGAGATGACAGTGTCAGAGGCTTCGAGCTTCCTTCTGGGGTGTCGTGAAAGACGAGGAGTTTGGAGGGGGGATGAGGAAGAAGACAAGAGAGTGACCGTGGCAGCGGAGACCGTAATGACAAACATCACCATTGAATGATGCCACGTCATGATGCGATGTGGGGACTTCATCGTTTTCTCGAGTTCGACGCCAAATCCAGCAGCAAAAGGTTGCGTCCGCTCGAGGAACTTCATGAACTTCCTTGGAATACATTGTGCATTCAATACTAAGTCACAAGGAGTTTATTGGGGATATAGCTACTCCAAATACAGTACTTGTTGAATCAGACGAGCTTAAGATTCCAGTATATATCTTAAGATATTGAACAACCTTCTAGGATGTCCTTCAACCATCCACAGACTGTCCCAACCACGCTTCTGAGGACATTTCGAAATTGAGAGCTGTTGGAGCTCGCAAATCATGGTTCCGAGGACATCACACCTCGGACATTATTTTGACATTTGAATAAAATGGTGGTGGTATACCGTAAAGCGATATAATTCGGGGAGCAGAATTCCAAGAAAGACGTAAACAGGCAGAACACTTCACCAGCTCATTCAAATTGCACAAGTCGACCGAGTACGCGTTGTGATAAAGGCAAGAGAACGCTGAGCAAACGTTTTCTCTTCGGCTATGTTGGTGCCTCGCGTGTAACGTCGACTCGCAAGAACGTGAAACCATGGCCGGATCTCATTTGAGCAACGCAGGCCAGCAACGGGTGGGCCGATGACGCTGAGAGGTTTCAGGAGATCGCCAGGAGCACCGTTCCGAGGCCCGACTGAAACGACCGTGCGGGTGCCCTTCGAATTTGCAGGTGAATTTTGCGGGTACGGGGATACTGAGAAATTTTCTGATCAGAATGGACGGTTTGCAGCGTATATATGCCAGAGTTTGCCATATACGAGCACGACAAAGGCGAGGAGTTGATATTTGCTCCGCGACACCCACGTTCTCTGCGTGGTACGCGTCCAACTTCAATCGACAACGCCAACGACCAATTCGCCGCCGGCAAACTCCCTTATATACTCCTGGTCTTGACTCGCTCTCGACGCTGCTCTTCACTTTGCTGTTCGACAATGCCCAGCAAAAATACGCGTACAATTCGGCTCACTGAGGCCGCAGTCTTCCTCCGCACTAGCGAGAACAACACACGCCGTCGAAATGCCGACGATCTGAATGAAGAGTCTCGCCAGCAATGCTCAGAGGTCTTCTCACTCTCGACATAGGTGGGTCCTGTGAAACTCTGACTCAACAGCGGTTGACGCTCTCAAGGTCTCCAGTCATGCCCATAAAAGTTACTAGCATCGATTTAGAGCTTCAGCTAAAACCTCAACGTCCTGGCCAGAGGGTACGGATATCATTGATATGTTGTTGCCTTTACTCGATGCTCACGGCGCCTAAATCAGGGGTTGGCGCTCGACGGGTAGACGTCCAAGAAGACCATAAAGTTTTCTCAGAGTCTGTCGTTTATTTCCGGGCAGGGCCCTGCTCCGAGACGAATGCTTCTGTGGGCCCTGGAGTCGATCCCTCCCATGACGACTGTCCCTTCGACCAGCCCTCACGACCGCAAACCCCTCGCGTAGATGAATTCCAGCCTCGACCGTCCCTTCGTGCCACTCGCCGTCTCAGTGCCGACTCGTCGTATTTCCATAACCGTGACGCCTATGAACAACCGCCCATACCACCGTATACACCTCTGCCAACCGCTCCGGGTACCCCCTCGTCTTCCAACCATGCAAGCCCAGGACAGTCCTCGGGGCATCTTTCGCGCATCGACTCCTCCGATCCTGCTCATGCCCTCGAAGATTTCCGCAATGCACTGAGGGTTGGCCTCACGTCCGCCAACAGCGCAATAATGAACAACAGTCCCCTTCTGCATCATCTTTTCGCGAATATGATCAATCAAGATCTGTCTCGCGGCGACCCAGTATCGACACCCTCGATGAAGTCGATGAAATTCAACGTGCTCCGTTACCGGGAAGCAGCAGTCCAACTCGCGCGGAACAGACTCGTGGCCCGCCGTGCACACTTCAGTTTATCCAGGTGTTTCAAGCGCGCTCATGGGAGCCGTGCGCTCACGATCGCCGAAAGCACGTTCATCGCACGAAGGTCGTCCGGATTCTATCCGTCGCGGACGAACCCGAGAGAAAAACGCTCGCGACGACGGTGGTTCATCCAAGGACCGAGTTCATGTCGGCATTCTAGGCACATTAAAAGGCACAGGCGATGGTAAAGAGAAAGAGAAAGACAAATCTACTAGTTGGAAAGAGTTCAAGAAAGGTTTGTGGTGTCGTACACCGATTCTCTTATCCTTGGCTCAAACGTCATGCTAGGGACATACACATTTCCAATATCCTGCACGATCCCTCCACTGCACTCCCTCGATGGAGTGCACTTATGGATTTGTCCAATGGCGACTGAAGCAAATGTCATCGACCAGGCACATTCGCCACGCGACTGCAGGCGATGCGTCCGGTACTTGTTGTCGCTGCGCCCGTGGAAGACGATCCAGAGGAGTCTGAGGAGTATCGTCGTTGAGAGACATTGGGAACAGCAGTTGCAGTATCTCATTTCTATCAGCGGTCGAAGTTTTCCATGGAGGTATGGTTAAGGCGTGTTTAATCTGCCAACGCACCCTGCTAACTGTTTATTTCATCGCAGGGGTCGTTCCTGTCAGCCTCACAATGATGCCGATGGCCAAGGTAAAAGTTCATCGTGTCTCAATATTGTTGGAAGGTGCGCTCAGGTTTCGTTGCCTACCTCATAAGCTGAAAGGTGAACAGAAAAGGTCGATTATTATTCCCACATGAAGCGTTGTCGCTCGATCAGAACCTATTACGCGCATTCAGCTTCTTTCAATCAAACAAAAGTGAAGACAAACCGCGGGAACCCATTCTGCCGCTGCAATCTGACGATCCAGGACGCCCTAAAAAATTCGCCACTAATTGCGCTCACCACGCCGGGTGACGATCTTTCCGAATTGGCGTCGGAGTGGATGGGTCCTGGTCCGTGGACGTTTCACCGGGACCTGCAACTCCCAGCTTCCTGCAACCTGCTCCATTTCACGAACAAGAACAAGGCGAGCAATATGACGGTGACACATAACTTGAAATGTGTCATGCGCGTTGAGCGGGGAGATGATGAAGCCATTGAACCGAAGACGGGCAAACGCAAATTGTTCGATTCGTTGTACAGACGCCGGTTCATATTCTTTCTGTGAGCCATTTCTGGATTGGGATGAATTGCCCTGACTGAATTGAATTGGTCCCAGTGCCGGTGTAACCCCGAGTGGATGTCACTTCCACGGTACTGTGCATCGTTTTGACGATCCCGACCACGACCGTCGCGCAGATTGTCCTTGCGAAACGACACACAATGGAAAATTGGAGCGTTTGGTGACGCGCCACTCGACGGATTCGGCGGCCAGCACGGCGGACACTAGCCCGATACAGCCCACGATGCCGTCTATGCACCATCCTTCGAGTGACACGCTCTTTGCACGGAACACGATCTTCGAACATCTGGTTTCTGGGCAAGAAAATGAATTGGGCGAGGCACGCCGGCTTACAACACATGACAGCTTTCTTATTCTTGTTGATTCCACATCTCATGGGCTTAGAGATTTATGTTAACCTTGGACTAAGAACACAGTAATGTAGCTGGATTGGTTAGATGATGGTACAAATGAGTTGGGAGGTAGTCTATGTAGCGGTAGCATATTAGAATAACAAGTCAATCCTCCTGAAACACACGTCAGTATGGATGAACGAAACGCGATGCGCAATAACGTACTCCGGCGTCTCTCGTCTTAGAAACATGTCGATTGCGGCTGAGAAGGCTGCAAAAGCCAGGCCGCCACCGAATGCTGCTTTGGCCCTGATGCTCTTGCAAGTACACCGCCCGACATGAAGCCTGCCCCAACCGAGTTGTAGATATCGGTTTTGCGCGATACTTTTGAACGTTCGTTCAGTCAAAAAATGGCATTCACAGAGAAAATCCAACTAACCGATTTCAATGACACATTCAAAGCTGGAGTAGAGTATCCCGATCTTGCCAAAACTTTTCCCACTGTCCACATACTCCTACCTGTCTCACGCAAGATGTCGCGTGCGCGCTGTGCGGTACCGGCGTTTTGCCGCAATAAAGGATCCTCATAGGCCATTGACGCGGTCATTAGCGTGAATACAGCTCCAAGACAGCCAAACCTGGGGGAGTAAAACTGAAATGGAGGTCCACGCCTATGCACGCGAGAGCGGCAGGACAGACTTACCCGCCGCCGCCCGCCCATGATAGCTTTTGCTGGACAAGAAGTCATTGCTTCGCCCATGAACATTCCATTTTCTTGGCTTGTCGGACGTTTTCGACATCTTCGGGGGTGAAACCAGCGGGAACGGGCTCTTTGCCAGCAGCGTAGGGCACTTGTCCCGGGAAAACCGTGGTCATCGCCGGTGCCGAAAAAGTCCAAAAAGCCAAAATGTTTACGCGAGTTTTGTCACACCTCCTGTCACGCGTTTGTGACACCAATGAGTTGAAGTCTCCCCTCAAGCTTGAGGACGGCGACGACAGCGAAACCCGGCGGCGGCGCGCCACAAACTTCACCTCACTACCCAACTCTTCTCCCGGAATCACTTTCTCACGTAATGAACGGCTATACACCATGGGACATCCGCGACACAATCTTCGGCATTGAGAGCATGAAGCGGACAGTGAATACGTTGAACCCGAGCGCGCTTGCTCGAGCAGCTGGAAAATGGATTGGGAACAGGTGCCACGGGACCGCTTCGAGAGTGCGACCAACCCTCTATCTATGTTCTGGTGGCTGAACGAGCCATCAACAACGTCTATGAACACGAACGGCACCTCTTTCTCGAGGAAGATGGGCCTTCGTCAAAGCTATTATGACCGCATATTGTAAGCCGATAACTAGACGGTCTCAACGCGTTCTCTGACTGCAGGGAAGATTGCTCTCGTTTGTAATAATCCGTCTTCTTTTGCGAAAGCAGGGGAAAATGGGGTTTCGCGTTCACGACCTTAGAAAATATATCAGCGAAGTTGGGCTGCAGGGTCTTGACCACGCGATTGGAGGAGTTGTGCCGATCGCACAAGTCCTCCCCAAATTCTCCGGAGATTATTGATTTAACTCTGGACTCCGACGACGAAGAAGACTCGCAGCCCAAAGCCGGCCCCTCGAGCGCCCCCCAGCAACCAATCGTCCCCGAAATCCACGAGTTGTGCTTGGACTATTTCTGTCAAGGCGTGGATAAGCTTTCTCTGTTTGACGGGCTCAACCTCCTCAAAGTCGACGAGATCAAATCGTTGTGTAAAGAGCTGAGGATATCCAGCTGCCAAAATGAATGTACGACTCGCTGGCTATGACTGATGACCTGTACAGTCGCTGACTTCAACACAGAAAGAAGACATGATCACTGCGCTCATGAATCACGCCTCGAAGCAGTCGACTTTTGGCCGTAGTTCCCAGCCCAAATCTAAAGGCAAGGGGAAGGCTAAAGCATCTGATTCTGGATTGCGCCAAACGGTCCTATCGTTTGCCGCTCCAAAAATTCGGCAGAACCAACAGAGAGATTGCAGACAATGATGCTCAAGGCTCTAGGTACTGTTTCCCTCCGTTAGTTGCACCACAAATTTGTCTCATTGTCCTGCAGACAAAGCCGTGAAGGTGAATCCAGACCTTCATACACTCATCCTACGCCTCCATATCATATGGCTTCGAAGGTCTTTTCCTTTCTCCCTATGATTGTGTAGGGTTGGTGCTAAAACGTGTCCATAGCACCGAGTACCCCGAGTCACTTTTCCGTCCCGCGCTATTCGCAGGCTTCAAGAAGACAGTATTTCCCGAATACGACTTTGCCAGGGATCCAGACATCTGGCGCACGAGAGGCGAATTTCTCGCCTATGAGAAGGCATTGCGCCTGGATGCCACCATCGACGAACTTCTCCAGCCAGATCCGAAACCGAAATCTGGGCGTCCCGCCAAAGCCTCTGTGCCTGATATATGCCAGAAATTCATCCCACCAGGCCACCCCAGGGTTCAAGTTCATGCGCGCGATGGCAACCCCTCTGCGCACGCCAGCTCCTCAGGCTGACGGCCGAATCCTGCGGAAGATGAGGAAGAGGTGCCCGTGGCCGACCTGGTGGATGCCCCACCCACTCAGGCAAACGCCTTGGCTGTGAAGCGAATTATGAGGAACATGTGTTACCGACGTGGAAGGAACTCGCTGCAACAGATCCGCTAGTCCGCGGGTAAAGAAACCCGGGTTGGAGCGGTTCGAGGCAGGCAAGTTCCCCTGATGTATCTGACCCGCATATTGAAACCTAATGCACCGCAGGTTTTCTGTACACCCGGATGATGCGAAAGTGTGGGCAGGCTTTGGGGACCTTGAAAGAGTGGCGCGCCGAGAAGGAGCTATTGGATCTATTGCTTGGCCAGCGGTTTTGGCGTCGGAGCCGGCGAGGAGGGGTGGCAAGACGACGGGCTCTGCTATTGACAAAACATCTTAACAAGAACGAGGATGGAACTCAAAACCTGGAGGTCTGGCCAGGAAGCCCGACGAGGTCTCATTGAGTCTCTCAAGACAAAGACACTGCCATGGGTACGGCGGTCTACCTTCGTCTTTTCTTCATCTGCTAACTTAACCAACTGCAGTTGACATACATCCTCTTGTCGCGCGTTTGAAATGCTGTGGAGAGAAACTCAAAATACCGAGGAAGAAAAATTCAAACACGACTATGTTGCGCTCAAGGAAGCAACCGTAGTCACTTTCGCCGCTATCCGTGTCTGGGAAAAGCCCGGAGACGTCAAACTTGATGGAACCGAAGGCAAGGAAAAACAAGGTCGCTGAAGGCGGCGATATTACGACCTATTTCCCGCCGGACAGTCCTGCAAAGATTGTTGAAGTAGCTTTCTCCCCATCGCTCATGACTCAAGCTCATGAATTCCCGCAGCCTCAGGAGAGTATTCTTGCGAAGCGAAGCCTGGACAGGCAAGTCTTACTGGAAAGGCAAAGACGGACTGCCTGTATATGTCGAGGATCGGGCACTCGAATACTACGATGAGGTCCATGGGATGAAAGGGTATTTCCTTTTCCAGTGACGGCGTTCGTCGTCTGACTGGGCTCCATTAGTTTTCATTCCGAGACCCAAATTCTGACGACCCTTTTGGCCTTCTCTTCTGGGAAATCATTTTTGCGCCAGTTCCTGGAGCGTTCGAAACGCCCTTTCAAATGGGCCCGCTAGATATTGGGGAAGACTCGTTCTATTACGCTCGACAACGGCAAATCGACGAGCGCCTGACTGCGATACGAAGCGGACAAGCCTCGGCCATACTCGCAGACAACGATGCGCGGCCATCGCGAGAAGAAGACCGGCTGTATCGGAGTGAGCTGGGACGTTTGCACTCGAGAACATCTCCTTGAGATTGTCGAGGTTCGTCTGGCACCACACTCCAAAACTGCTCTTCCAAGTTGATTTAATCTTGCGCAGTGCTTGGGGGGCCATACACTGGCGTCGATCTGTCAAATATTTTGTCAAGATTACTATGGCCGAAGCAGTGGCGGGCCTAGGTCTCATCGTTTGGAATCCAGAGACGAAGCAGTGCAAGTTTGTTGAAGTCAAAGGGCCCGGAGACACTTTGAAGGCAAACCAGAAGGTCGATCAGAATTGTTTGGTATTCTCATGTTGCTCATGAAATTCATAGCTCTGGTCCCCATGCTTTGCTCACCGCTCGCTGTGATGTGGAGCTTTGTCAGTCGAAGACGTGAATCGCCCCAAGAAAGCGAGGCCACTCCGAAACCGAAATCCAGAGAAGAAACCGAAGGCCAGTACAGCGAGGAACTCCAAAACGCCAAAGCAAGGCAAAGGCAAAGCCCCAGCGCAGCCTGACTCGGATATCGAAGTAGAGGGGAGCCAGCTTGCGCCTATGATTATCGACGCTGACGATGAAAGAGTGGACACCTTCGGCCGAGATTCGCAAACCCCTCCGCGTACAAAGCGACGACGGTCCACCCGCGAGGACGACGACGAATTGCCTGTTTTTCACAATCGATTCGCAGCCAGAACAGTCCGAACCGACTTCCCTCCTCCTCCGAAAAAGGACCAAGACAAGCTAGCGTCGCACTGTGGCATCTAACGATTATCTATCTTTTTGTGTGTTACAATCTACCCTGTATTCATGGCATCGTATGTACGGATTAATGTATTACTATGATGGTGGCTGCTGCTTTCTTTCCCCGTCCTTTTCCTCTAATCGTTTCAAAAGAACGGACAAACATGTCTCTAATGCTTGCAATTCGGCTAGCGTGGCGTCTCCCCCCGCCGCCCACCGAATTTTCAGATTCTCGTCAATAAGATACACGTATCCCACCATCTTGTTGACGCAACCCATGGGCTCTCGCAGGTATTCCATGTTCTGCGTCGAAAACAAAGAGTTGCCATATAAACTCTTTCGGGACGTTCGCTCGCAGATTATGGAGGAAGAGGTTGACGACCATGGCTTTGAGCATGTTTTCTTGGATGTTTATGTGCCACCGTTGGTATAACGGATTCGATTCGAAGCGGGGATGCACAGTTTGAATGAAGCTTCTGGTTTTGCAGCTGTAGGAGTCGATGATTCGCGCTGACGTCCGGTATCGAGAAAGAAGAGGAAAGGAACTAACAACGGAAAGTTCTGTGGATTCGATAGCGAGCAGGGTGATTTTGCCGTAGCACATGAGAGTGGTGTGCTTCTGCTCTTTCTTCTCGAGATCCTTGCCTTTTATGTTAGGCAGGTATAAGGCTTTCTAGCACTACATCAGAAATCACAATAGAATTCAGAAAGGTACACACGTCCTCGCGAATGAGAACCTCCGGAGCCAGCCATGTCTTGCCCATATGGCCGGGACGAATAAGTTTTGCAACGTCAGTATAATACCCCTTGTTCAGCTGCTTAATTCTACTCCACGAATTAGAGCCTTCCTTGAGATTTCAGTCCGCCACGACGGCGACGCACAAATGTTTCCGCTCCTCCAAGATCGTAGGTTCATTCAACCAGATGTCTTTATTCGCTGAAGTCGTGTTTGTTTACGAGCGTAGGTCGTTCACGGACACCGAGAGGTCTGTCCAAGGAGTTTGAGGGTTGGGATTGCCCTGTCTGGCGGTCCTGCGCGCTGTGGCGGCCCATCGCGCGACAGAGGGTTGGGAATGCAGGTCTTGGTTTTCATCGGCCCATTTCCGAACGGAGGCGCTGCGCGGTGTGGGTATAGGGGACCTCTTTCTTTTCCGGTTTTGTCGAGTACGTCGTCCGCCTGGGGCGCAGATAACACCCGGAGCGCCGTAGAAATGGGTGAATGGGAAGGTTAGATGAGAGCATATGAGCGGTCACGTGGTGAACGCGTCGCGATTTTGCTCTGATGAATTACTACCGCTATTCCTCCTCGGTACATATTTCTAAAGATCCTTGAGAACGACTATCTTCCCATCGACTCGGCGGAAAGTCTGAGTAGCGAGACTAATGCGACATGAGGGGTCACCGGGTATATTCGTGGAAAGTTCATTACAATAAAATTCGGGTATGTACATATGCTCATCGTTTCGTGTCAGCGAATACCCATATGAATCCGCCGAGCGCGACAGCTGTGGATATAGACGACACGATCCCAACCGAGAGTGGATTCAACACCCACGCAAAGGACACAATCCCCAGAAGCGCAAAACACAAAGCCAGCAAAAGTCAGCAAGATGCACAGATTGTGACACCGGGCTCAGCAGATGCGTTGGCGGGTGTTGATTAAATGGACCGTATGTTTCTAAATGAGGGTTCGCGGTCCACACAGGGGTGGTCCAGGTAGTCCGCGAGAGAAGCAGTCGTTTTGGGACGCGTCATTCCGCGGTGGGAGTTTGGGCTGGCGGGGCCGCCGGCCTCTTTTTCCTCGTTTTTTGGCCTCTTTGAGCTTGTAGCGCACGAGAAAGAAAGCGCCCATGAAGGATATGATTGCTGTTTTGCGAGATCAGGTTCAACCAGTGAGAGAAATTCAAGAATTCGACCAACCGGCCCATATGTGTAGCACGAGGGCTACTAGGAAGGTCGCATTGACGAGTTGTTGTCCCGCATCATCGTCTTTACCTGGATTGGTGACTTGTAATAACCCAGCTTCTGTAGATGCAAAGAATGTTGTCTGTGAGGTGTAGGTACACAGTTCTCGAGTTAAGGGTCCCGAAGCCTAACGAATCACTTACGATAACTGATATCAACTGCAGACGGTCCATCCACGACTCAGTAAGGTCCTTCGAAGCTCGTCGCTTAGCGTTCTCGTCGTCTTCGTCCGTCGGCTGCCATGGTTGTTGTTGCTGCTGCTGCGCTGGGGCAGCTGGCCCGTTTGGAGCAGTGCCCTGCCGTGATTTCTCGTTCGAAGGCGCAGCATCTGGGGTATTATTATACGGCGGTTGAGTTTGAATGGGATGCAAAGGCACTCCGTTTGCTGCAGAAATCTTTAGACGCGACCAGACGAATTCTCGAGGGCCGTTATACTCTGAGGTTGGGGGTCTGCTTGCATGGTCTCCGCTAGGTGAGAGGAGTGGTTGAGAGGTGTGCAAGTAAGTACATAATCAAGTCAGTTGATTCCCTCGACGTCACAGCCCTCGCCAGCTTCGTTGCAAGGATGCCGCCTTCGTCGGATTCAAGTGTTTCAGAGTAAGGTCCACGATTTCCCAGCACCCTTGAAGTTGAGTAAAGTTGAGTAGGTCGCCCAACGGTGAGCGGAAGTAAATCGTAATGGAAGTAAAGCAAGAAAGGCTCGGCGATCGCCGAAAACGTCCTCCCGGAAGTAAACTGTACTTTTTGCAAGTCTAACTTTACACTCCAAGAGCAGTTGACTTCAAGCGCACAAGTAGTGTTTAGCAGCAAATTAGAAAGGAATGCGAGCTCGGTATACACATTACATTATTAGCTACGATTCACTCTAATGTCTCTATAGTTTGAACGTCTAGTCTATAACTCTATATCGGCTCGGGCTTCCCAATCCCTCCTGGACTGCTCCCAAAAGTCAGAGAAACCACGGCGGCGTCCAACCCTTGGCACAACCGATTCCTCATATAAATCTGGGTCAACGCCCCGGTTCTTGAACCCCGCCGAAACCAAAATTAACCGCTTATCAAACTCCGCCACAGTCGCCAGAGCAGCCCAGATGCTGCTAGATTCAGCTGACAGCGTGCCTGCAGCACCGGGATAGCTGTCATCACAGTACTGAGGCCAGTGCGCGGGGAAGACGCGCACGACGATCATCTTCAAATTGCGTCGATTTGCCAACAAATAGCGCAATTCGTTCGCAAACACTTGATCATTGTCGATGTTTGCGTCCATGCGGCGTGCGAGGGCCAAGTGGGTGAGGTGGGGCGTGGACCCGAAAAACGCGAGGATGGAGAGGGGGGGAATGCCATGTATCTCCTGGTTCGGAGATTCTAAGATGGGTGATGGAGGCGGACAAGTGGGCTGCATGTGAAGAGGCAGAGGGGGCAGCCGACGCGTCGAAGGACTGGATGGTCACTTCGCTGGGGAGAGCGCGGGGGAGGGTAGGATATGATAATGAATGGCAGAGGACACCTGGTCGCGAGACAGCGAGGGCGCGTAGGCCCGTGCATGCGGCGACGATGCGTTCTAATTCTATACGTGCGGCGGCATTGAAGCGCCACGGCTCTATTTCGACGGTCAAAGTTTTGATATGGGCATCTAGGAATTCGGGGGACTTGGACTTGGCCGTCCGATAAAAGAGTGAAAGGGTTTGGAGAGAGTCGAGAACGATATGCCGGTATAATATGGTCGTAATTAGAGCGGAGAAGGATTTGGAAACCGCGAACAGGATAGTGAAGGGGGTATGAGTCAGAGCGAGCTCAAGAATTTCAAGTCCAAGCTCAGTAGGGATATCGAGTAATGGGGCAGTCCTGGATGCAGCAACCAGGGCCAAAGAAAGTGCTCGGGCGCGAGTTTTGTGGGCTGGTTGGATCTCCGTCATGGTGAGGGACATGGTGGGGGTTAGCAACTGGGGCAAAGCCAAAAATTATTACGGAGTTCTCCAGACGGGAAGCCGACATATCCCGAAAGTTGATAAGCAGATAACGGAGGATAACGGCTGGCAAAGCATAGACCCAGCACTCATGTTTCTACGTGGAGGTATTTGACGGTCCATTGTCGGGGAGGCCGCAGACAGCAAAACTGGCACATTTAGACTCTAGAGGTTGTAGTAAGTCGCAGGAAACAAAGAAGCGGGAAGTGCAGGTCACAAGTCCTCCATAACATTTTTGGCAGCATATGATGTCATTTATTGACATTTATTGAGTTTTGGTTGAAATGTTGAGTTCTTCCTCTACAACGACGACGATGGCGGCCCGTCACCTTGCGCAGCATTTTCTCTGTGCCTCTGCCGGTTGGAAGTTTGGCTGTATTCAACCCCGTTTCTTTTCAGTACTCAAGCATCATGTCATATCTTGCTCCCAGCGGCATGCGTTTTTTACGCTCGAAGAGTTCTGATGTCAAGCAAAAGAAGTGATTTCTAAACCAGCTGGTCGCCCCCCGCACATGGATGCTGTACAACTGTTACTCGGCTGGCTACGATCTCAGATGGCTGTTTCTCAAGTCTTGTCCGCTCTCGGTATTTGCGAAACAGTATGGGGCTCGCAACGGTAGATCACGGTGATCCTCAGAATAACAACACGAGTATAAAAGAGAATTTTATCCTGTGAAGCCTTCCAGTGCATCTAGCACCTACCCCCACCACTATGTCGTCCGAGGGCCACCGTGTTGCCGTGTACTACCAGACCCAATATGACAAGAGCATGGCTTCCAACTCGCCCTTCGGACATTACGTTTCCCCCCTCCCGCTGCTGACCCTCGTAACGCAGTATGTACAGCCAGTAACTGTACGCCACATCCACTGAACCTGCCTGCAGCATCTTCCTTGCCGCTTTCCACATCAACACCGACAAGAGCATTCATCTCAACGATGACCCTCCCGAGGCGCCCAAGTTTACTCAGATGTGGCAAGATCTAGGGCAAATGCAGGCTCAAGGCGTAAAGGTCCTGGGTATGCTAGGCGGTGCTGCGCCTGGCTCATACAGCAATCTCGCTACCGACTTCAACGCTTATTACGCCCCGCTACGAGATTACATCTCTGAGTGAGTCCAGAGTTTTATACATCATTTACACACCTATATTGTTCATGTACCTCAGATTCCATCTCGACGGTATGGACTTGGACGTAGAACAGCGAACGGACATTTCCGTCATCGAGCACCTCATCACGCAACTCAAGGCTGACTTTGGCAACGACTTCATCATCACACTGGCCCCCGTCGCGACCGCAATGACAGAAGGCTCTAATCTCTCTGGTTTTGAT
Source organism: Favolaschia claudopus (assembly GCA_037176885.1). Lineage (NCBI taxonomy): Eukaryota > Fungi > Basidiomycota > Agaricomycetes > Agaricales > Mycenaceae > Favolaschia > Favolaschia claudopus. Next base: position 14,382 of record JAWWNJ010000440.1, read on the forward strand.
TATGTCGTCCTCGACAAGGCGATGAAATCACAAATAGCTTGGTACAACGTGCAATTCTACTCGGGTTTGTTTGTTTCTTTGTCCTGTTCCCCGGTAGCGTAGCTCACTCGAAAGCAGGATTCGGCTCGCTATTCCCCGACACTCAGTATATCAATATAATCAACTCGGGCTTCGAACCCAACAGGTACATACTTACAGTTCAACTGCATTTTTTTGTGATTCATAACCCTGACAATATCGGCTCTACAGAGTTGTCGCGTCTGTCCTTACCAGTCCGGCCAACGGTGGCGGCTACATCTCCATCGATCAAGTCGTCAGTAGCGCCAAAGACCTCTCTTCACGATACGGTTTCAATTTCGGAGGAATCAACGGGTATGTCCATGTTATTTATTCTTCATACGTTTCTCGTCTCGCATCTCGCTGACCACCACCAAAGCTGGGAATACTTCAACTCTCTTCCCGATGCTACCCAGCCCTGGCAATGGGCCCAGACGATCAAGAACGCTATGGCTGACATCGCCGCGCGCAAGCGGGAACTGGAGGCCAAGAAACGTTCCGCCTGGACGTTGAGCAACTTGTGAGGAGCCATGGGTCATTTGAATAATGAACTCGCAGTTTGGGCGTTTGTATATCATCGTCAGCAGTTGTACATTGAATGTGTGTAGTTTGGAAGGGAAGATAACGGAATTTAAATTCTAAGATACTGCTCGTGTTGAGGCAATCCGTCCATGGTCACCAGCCTAAGCCTAGATTTAAGCTTTGGATCCCCAAACGTGACGTCCTTTGACCCAGGTGCTCACGACGTTCCCTTGTCTGTCGAGAACTACCAGGTCAGCATCAGCTCCGGGTCTGAGCGTACCCTTCTTGTTCTCTATTCCCAGGCATCTATGGGAGTCAATTAGATGACCCTGGCCTTAGCACACGCAGAGGCACGGAACTCACTTTGCCGGGTTATAAGTAGCACACTTGATCGCCTCGCCGAGGGAACACCCCGTAAAGCGCGAAAAGTTGCGAACGCAACTATCCAGAGTGACAACACTTCCAGCAAGGGTATCCGTTCCTTCCAGGTAAAGCTTGTAACCTTCCTTCACGAAACGCTTCCCGTCACGCCATTCGTGGATTCCATCTCGGAGATTGGGATCCAGAATCTTCATCGCTACAAACAACAGCCCGTATGTCAGTCAACCCAGAAAAGCTCAACAACTCGAAGAAAAGTCCTCACCGTCCGTGATGAGGATACACCCTTCAGGGTATGAGGAATACGCCAACTGCAACATCAGTAATCAGTCTCTTTAATTTCTTGGCCAGAGCGTCGAGAAGAAAACCAACCCGCACGGAATTGGGATGCGAATGAATCCCATCCACAATTATCCCATAATGCGGTCGGTCAAAAGGCATATCCGCAACCTGCCCCTTATCGAGATGCAGCTCAGTCCTGCTGCCCACGCGGCTCATAACGGGCTTCAGCACGGGGCTGGCTGGACCGGAGTGGTAGTCGAATGCCTCCGAGGTGATGCCCGACAACGCGGCGGCGGAATGCGGGCTCGATGTACGGAATCCTTCGGTGGGGGTGTTCGAGGACGAGATGTGTGGGGAGGCGCCGAGGAGACCGATGATTGATGGGTCGCGGTGGTGGAGTTGAGGCATGGCGTTGAAGAGATGGGTGATGAGACGTGCGCCTTGTATGACCGCATTCGTAGCGATGTCGGAGCTTGCAACACTGAATAGACAGCCTCTTTAGAGAATTTGGGACGCCAAAGAGAAAGTTACTCGCCTGTGACCGATCGAGAAGACGATGCCTCGTTTGCTCAATTCATGGACTGCACCCATAACGCCTCTGATTTCCGGAGCAGCTGTGATGATACGGACGCCGGTTTGGCCCTCGCTCGACATCAACCAGTCCTCCGAGTCAACCAAATTGTGTGCGCCGTATGCGTCCTCGAACGACCCATATCCGTCCGGAGCCGAGAGAAGGAACGGCGGGGCATGGGCGCCGCGCTTGGCCATATCGATGAATGGACCCTCGGCATGCCATCCTAGAAGACTGGCAGAGGTGGGAGTAGAAAATGGGCGCAGCAGGTTGAGGATTTTGGGATACAGAGATTTCTCTTGCGTCTATATTCAGCGCGATAAGAATATGCTAGCGTGTGCGGAGAAAACATGAACAGACAATAAGAGTCGGAACAAGACTGCGACAAGCACAATAAGCTTTGATTTTGCAAATGACCGGAGAAACTTACGAGGTGACTCCGGTTTCGACTATCTTCTCTGCAACGAGCTTCATTCCCTTCTTGTACGCCTCATCGTCGCCATCGTATATCGAAAAGTCAAACCCATAGGCTCCATTTATCTGAATATCAATCAAACCCGGGCTGGTCTTCCTTGAGCCCAAGCCGCGCCATTCGATCCAAAGTGACTTGCCTAAGGATATTTCCTCCCAAATCGATGATCTTGTCTGGTCTTTCTCGTCTTGTGAAGAACGTGAGCTAGAGTTCGCACTGTCAGCGGCTGCCTTCGCCTTCCTAACTACGCGAAACGAGACTGACCTGAGAGTCCAATATGACTCCGCGCCGCTCATCGATCCAAAGATCCTTCTTGACGAGCTCACCGTCCTCCCGAGGCAGTAAACAGTTAGTGAAGCAAACGAGACCGTTGGGGGAAGACATGATCAAGGTTCTGAGCAAGAAGGAAATGATCTAAAGTGGGAGCCGTATGGCGCATGGGTTAATGCACATGCGACGCGACCTGGACCAATATAATCTTTCTTCCGCGATCGAAGTCGATTTTCGATGAATTGATCCATATTGAACGACGTAGGAATACATTGTCGACAGTAGTCCAAATTCTAGTACCAATCTCATTCGCAGCGCTGAGGGAAGAAGAAAAGAAGAGGAGCGCTGCTGACTGGCCTCCTTTTATCCTTGTGATTTCTGTGTGACGTCACGCGTTAGAGATTGCATCAACAAACAAACGATTGACAAACAACCCTTACGACACCCGCAACTTGCCCGCAACCTCCGCATCTCATCGGGAAGAAATCAGCGTCCCTGGCTTCCTGGCACCTCCCTCGCAATTGTGGAACCTGGGTCAGCATCAAACAGTCGACTGTATCGATCCCTTCCAATGGGTCAAAAATCGGATCCAAAAACTCCGACCACCCAAGTAATACTAGCTGATCCTTCTCGCCGCTCGGTCTTTTGCCTTTTCCTTGTTCTTCAAATCAAACTCCGTGCCCGCGTCCGTTCCGCACGACCAAAGCCCGAGCCCATCCGGCTTTCCAAACACTTCAAGTTCAAGAAGGGAATTCTCCGACCCAGGATGCCCAAGCCGTTTCAAGCATCTCAAAGTTGAAACAGACGCCTTCGCCCATCACCGAAAACAGACAGTTCCAGTTCGAAGTCCACCCGCATCAGCCCGAACAGTGGTACATGTACACCTGGACTTGTTCATCAACTGCTCTCCTGCCTTCTGCAGCTATATGTATACAGTACGCATCTACATCATCCGCAAAGAAAAGATCGGAACCACAAGTCCAGATAAAAACCCATTTCAGGAAGTACCCAAAAACGGTCACCGCACCCGTCGCACCCGATAGCAAATTTTCCTCATTCAATTTCAAATCGACAACTACGTACTACGGTAGAAGAAACTAAGTATATTCTGTAAATGGTACTATACAGTTTTTGCGTGACATTCCGAAATAAATACGTATATTGTTCGTTCGTTCAGATCGACGGGTATGGTGTTTATGAGAGCGAGCGGGAGAGGAAGAGAAGAACAAGGTTTCGCAAGAGGCTGCGTACGTTACTTTTTTCGATATGTGTAGTGTACGATAACGAACAAATTTGAATCCGAATAAAGATAACGAGGCGGCAAGGGAGCAGGAGCAGGTGTCGCAAGGTGTAAATGCAGCGAAGTGGGTGGTATGGTATGTGAGGGTGGGAGGTGATACAGATGAAATGCGAATGGGTTGGAAAGAGAAGAAAAAAGCACAGCGACAAAGCATGATAGGACGAACCAAAAACGACGAGAATTTTTGCTTTTGAGATCGGTAGATGGGCTGGAGCCGACCGACCGATTCAAGCTTGTTTGGTGAAAGAAACTGGGAGCTATCCGCACACCAATTTCCATCAAACAAACTGCACCTCCCACTCCCCACCCTCCCCACCATCCGCCGGCAAACTCTTCAACGCGATCCTCACTCTCCTTCTTCCCCCAGACGCGGGTACTATCCGGTACGGAATATTCCGACGGAACGCCACCGAAATCCGATTCGCCACCACTCAGACTCCCACTTGCATAGTCCCCCATGTCGTCCGGGTTCCCGCTGTGGTACATGAACGGTGAGGACGACGAAGACGTGGAGTAGGCTGCGTTATACGGTCCACCGACACCCAGGAACGGATCACTCGACGGAGCGTAGCCTGTACCAAGCACGCCCACATAAGGTTCCGATGTTTCACTGAAATACGGCGCGAACCCGTCGCCGGCTTCCTGTTTTATTGCGACACCAAACCCGGGCGAGGCCGCCCTCGACGAAAAGGATGATGTCGAGGTCGAGGGATGATGTATTCTCACACGAATTTTGCCATCATCCAATGGGGAGGCATCGAATGAGATGTCAAGCCCACCCAGGCCCGAATCATCGTCTCCGGAAAATTCAAGCTTCCGTTTGGTGGCGGACGTAGAAGTAGGGGGCAAAGCTTGTATCGACAGCTCGCCTCTTGTCATCATGGTGGTCGATATCCATAACCGCGCCTGTTCGTGACCAGTCGTATTCGCTGGGAAGGAAAGAGTTGAAATCGAGGGCAGAAGAGGAAGATGTAGATAGGTGGGGAAGCGAAAATGATGCGGGAAGGGAGGACGAAGAAGACGATGATGAAGAGTTGTGAGGCATCGAGAGCAAAGACGGGAGGGCACAGAGGAGAACCTGCTTGGCCGCGTTCAGAAAAAAAAATCTATTTTTACAACACTTCCTGAAAACAGCAACGATGATGGAGCTTTTTCTGTTCCTGAAACAAAGTACCAGTGTATCCCGAGAGATGCAAGACACTTTGTCTCAGGAACAGCAAAACTCGATCATCGTTGCTGTCTTCAAGAATTGCCGTAAAGAGAAGAGAATATGTACCATAAGACCGCGACTTGCCGCTGACCGATGAGGGGACTGAACGCGGGGCGGAGCAGGAGAAAGCGGGAAAGAAGGTTCTGTGGGCTCTATCTTGACTGCAGGAGGGACGTCAGAAGCAGAAGCGACTTTTGCGGTCAGCTCGGCGTTTAGTTCGCGTTCGCGCTGTTCGGCGGCCCTTAATTGGGCGCGAAGCTGCTCGACTTCTGAGACGAGAGCGCCGTCTGTTTCTGCTATCCTGCGAAGCTGGACAACAGTGTCTGCACTCGCTGCAGGGTCGCCCTTTGCGATTGCTAAGAGTCTAGCGTTTTCACGCTCGAGCTCAGCTACGCGGCTACGCAGGGTCGATAAGCCGGCTGAGCGTAATAACGGAGAGCTGTAACGTACACTTCCATGAGCTCAAACTCCTCGCGTTTACGCTGGCGGCTGAGGAAGGCCGCGGCGCGATTTTTTACGAGACGGGCCTCGCGCTTGCTGAGACCGGAGACGTCTGGAGGGATGAAATCCTTGCTGCTAATGCGCTCAGCTGTTGCACGCCTGCGTACTGGGGCTTGGGCGGAGTCGGGGGTAGCTGGGCGCTTTTGAGCGGCGAGAGCGGGGTTGATAGAGATGGACAGCCGCGGGAGATGATGGTGAGCAGGAGAAGGAGACTGCGAAGGTGAAGGGGACATCTGTTGCGGGAAGTCCAGGTCGAAGAGCTGGTGGGTGGGGACACAGTGGAGGCTGTCCTGAGCAGGGAGCTTGAGCATTGCTTGAGCGGGGACGGGGGGAAACGGCGACGACGGAGGAAGCGGAGGAGGTCGAGGAGGAGGAGGAGGAAGTGTAAGGCTGATAGACGTCCAGATCTGTGAAGTCGTGGTAGTCTGTGGGGGAGAGGATAGCTTCTGAGAGTAAGGCGCTGAGGCTGAGGGGGGACATTTTGAACCGAAAGTAAATAAACCGGTCAAAGTTTCTTCTGCGACCGAAATAGGAAGGTCTCGGCTGTAACATAAATGCCGCGAATTAGAACTCCCATCACATCAATCACTCCCTCCCATCCCTCATCTCAGCAGTTAATCTGCAACCTAAACCCTACCTTATATTCACTCGCACCTACATCCAATTTTCTAGCCTTCCCCCCTGCTCTCAACCTTTTTTCTCGCTTTTTTCTGTCCAAATTCACCAGTTAACGGCACCCCGAGAACGCCCCGAGTCCCCGACAATTACTTCGGTCTTGTTTGCCTTATCCAGTTCTCAACGATACACGCCTCCCAAGTCGCTCTGCTCTCCAGCGCACGGAACTTCTGGCCAATCTTCGGACTATTCATCTCTTCTGCCCAAGGTTTATAGACAAAATCTAGCACGAGGATCCCTTCCCGGCCCGTGACGTTCCCAAGAGGCGCATCTAGGAGGGCCTCAGCTATACTTCAAGGCACAAGTCGCGACTATCTTCTCTTTCAACTCCACTTTCGATCGCGGACGGAATTATTTCATTCTCAAGACATTTGCTTCCGTTCTCCAGACTGGTCCCCGCGGATTCAAATTGCTTTCAGTTTCAGAACACCAAGAGCGCTGAAAATCTGAATCAGGTCCAATAGTCTTAGACTAATACATCGACTAATATCGACCACCCCGAACATCCCGGTGCGAATCGGACGAGTTTACTATTTCTGCTTGCTTTCAAATACTTAGTCGCCTTACTTTGATAGTCTACTCCTTCCGTTCTTCGCCCCCGACGCAGCCCTCGTGATTCTGTTCTCCTCGTTCACATTGGTCTTGGACCCGGTGCGCATTGGAACCAGCTCTGAATCCTGATACATATCTTCCTCCCAAGGGCCCTATCAGTCAACGCCGGCGCTGGCGCCCTCCATCAAGGTCATACCTGACATCATCGATGCCCTTGTCCTTGCCCTGCCTGTCCCTATGTCAATGCCCAGCTTCTCTGCCTCTGACCACCGTCTCGGAGTCGCCCGTCGTCTCTTCCCTACTTCCCGGCTGTTTCACTCTCACTCCCCGTCTCAAACGATCTCATCAAATCAAGCTAGAGTAACACTCCACTTCCTTCCTTCTTTTCTTCCCTTCTTCTTTCTTCTACATAATCCTACCCCCGTCCCAAACACCGAACCTCATCACCACTTACACACCATGTAATACCTGGGTTCCACCGAAACCATCAACGAAAAAACTGAGTTCCGGTGCCGCTTTTGGTCGCCGATTCAATCAACGGGACCACAATCATGCCGTTCAAACCAACCAACCAACCAACTCCCGTCCCATTTAGCTGCAGTGCGGGTTGTAAAACAGTACATAGTTGGTTGCACTCACTATGAATACCTACCCATCTCCAAGACGATGCGGCTCGCGGGAAAACGGCTGCGGATCCTGTGCCTGTTCGGCGTCTGTAATAACGAGTACTCGGAATTTTGCAAGTTATGAGGACTGAATAAAATATGCGGACAGCAACGAAAACTTGTATTCACTGTTCTCTTCAATCACACCCAACCTAGTATTCTGCAGTCGTCTCAAAAAGCTTCCCATCCGGGCCATCCCGCCCATGATACCTACTCCCTGACTGGAGATGCAGATGAAGCGAAGCCGCACGGCTGTCGTAAAAAACACATCCAGTGATAGGCGCGTCTCTCCAGAATTCTCATCTCCCGCTCCAAAATTGCCAAGTTATTTATATTCGATGCATACCGCAGACCCCAAGTCGTCCAGTTCAAGTATGAATAGAGAGCCGTTTTCCCTTCAAGCTGTATCGGTTTTAAGAAGGTCTGGGATCCGTCTACGCCATAGATTGTGGTCTATAAACAACTCGATACTGACCAGATGAGCGCAAGATGAGCAGATTCTTGCGAAGTCATCATTCGGACGGCGGCCGCATTATGTTACTGTATCATGTTAGATATCATAGACGAAACTTCATGAACCGAGGAACCAGATATAACATGCCTTATTACGATCTTCACAATACAAAGGACGAGATGAACGTTCCTGAAGAGAAATTGTCGTATGCCCTCTTCATGAGCTGATTTGAACTCGAGACCAGGAACACGGTTGTTTTGGCCTCAAATTAGGTCGAAGCAAGACATAGAACAGACGGAGATTAGAGCGCGCAGCAAATTACGCTCCAAGGTACGTAGAGCTTCCATTGGCTCGACATCGAAAAACGATCAATACCACCGCCCTCAACACTGGCACGCGACATACTACGGGAATTGAGCGATTGGGCAGAACTGAAGCAAGGATGACTGACCTTGGAGATATCTCGGGAGTTCTCAACTACTAGGATCCATGGCTGAGAGGGCTATTGCTTCCACTGTAATGGTCGATGTAGGATGCCGTATGCCATAGATGCGAATTGCTGCAAGGACCGAGAATGAAATTCCCCGGTGGTTTATAGACAAGACTTGCGGGTGATCTTGATGAACCTCTGCAGAGAACGGACCCTACAGCACTCTTTATTTATCTGACGGGTGGGATGATACCTATTGTTGAGACGGGTTTATCGCGGTAAGATGTCAGATGGAAGCAAGTGACTTCATACTCGAGTGGGAAACGGAACCGCTGGACCATTGAGAAGCAACCAGCTTGAAAAAAAAGAAGAGTTCTTGAAATGAAATTGAATTGAGAGTCATCTGGAGGGATGTTCTGCGAGTTGTAGAGCCCCATTCTTGACTTGATTTCCAGGAAGCGACAGTCAAACTCTGGACAAAAGACTTGTGATGTGATTGGATTGAAACCAATCTCGAGGAGGAGGACGAGTATTTCGATTCGGGAAGAAGGATTCACGGCGATTGAGCTATTTCACTGGAGCGTATGCGACAAGGTTTGATGATCGAATACCACACGGATTGGCGCAGGGTCCTCCATTGAAACACGTTAACTTTGGTGGCTTTCGTAGCATGAGCCTGACAGTCTGCGAAGAGACCCGTATATTGCCAGGTGCAAGTTGCCAGTCTAGAAAGTACGGTAATTCCGGACTAAGTACTGAGTACTGAGTACTGAGGTGGTGTGCGAGAAAGGGGAAAGGGCGAAGTTGGGAGCGCGATGAATCCCACGGTCACGGGCAAGTCACGGGCTCGCGTTCCCTTTCTTCAACCGTTTCCTAAATCCACCTTCCTCCGTCGTCTGGCACAGCGACGACTCGTAGTCGCCGAAGGCTTCACCACAGTCGCGTAACGACGCGCGAAACTCTCTCTCCCAGACACTTATACTTGATTCCACGGGCATGGCTTTGTCTCGACTGTCCACGCTAGACTTCGATGAACGTTGTGAAAACATCTAGCACTTCATCCAAGTGAAGACGCGAAGATACGAGACAATCTGTGATCGACTTTATACTTTTCAATATTCCACGTCTCGGCTGCCAAAAATCCAAATTTGAAACGAAGGGCCGTGGCGAGTTTGCCAGCAGGAGGCTTTCAACGTTCCCTGGCACTGACAGGACTTCATATTCTGCTCCCATCCTGGAATAAGCTTGAAAGCTTCGGGCTGCGGCTCTCGGTTCTTGGTTCGGACATCCCTAACATTATAGATTTCCGGTAAGGTGTTCTGACTCTGGCGCTTCACGTTCACGGAAACTCTCTCTTTACCGGATCAACATGGGGCAATTCTGACTGCGGCGATCAGAAAATGACAGAAATTGATTTACTCAAGACGCACCGCACCTTGATTGGGGATATGCGCAACAGGGCGGGCTGTACTGTAAGATGGAAGTGCCAGTATTTCTTTAACAAGCAAATGCCTCCTACTCAACGAGTGTCCTTGAGTGTGTATAGTTTCTCCTAGCTGTGTCTTTCCTTGGATTCACTTTTATATTCCCAGACTTTGAAAACGTGAATGTTTGCCCACTTTCACTGAGTTTCATGGCCAGCCTACTGGCCCTCTAGATTGACTCACGCAATCTGCTGTAAGTCGACGCGAGCGCACATCC
>JAWWNJ010000441.1:0-23977 GCA_037176885.1 Favolaschia claudopus
GGTTGGTGGATTAGCAGATAGCATATTAGTACCAGGATACATGCAGCTGCGAAGCACGACGTACTTGGAGATAGAACGCCTGGTGATATAATTCAGCAATGACGAAAGATGAGAAGCTGAAGCGGAAGAAACATACATGTTCCCAGATGTCAACGCCGATTATGGGTGTGTGAGCTGTGCTCAGATTCATTCAATGTATCGAGATGACGCGAGAGGATACGCACTGGTTAACGGATCTTGGTTAGCAGTGGTCACGATTTCGAGCTTCTTGGTTGCAGCATTGTAACCCTGGTCGTGACGTATGAAGACAAGGAAACAAAACATGCAAAGCGACCACATACGACCCATCCCCATCCGCTACCCTGAATGGCAGCAGTTTTGGCGTTGAAAGTCTTCTTGAACTCCTCGACCGAGCCAAAGTCGCGCTCGATGGCAGACTTCAGAGGACCATAGTCAAGCTTACCACCGTCCTGGGCCGCAGGAGCAAGGTTCTTCCAAAACAGAGAGTGGTTAATGTGGCCTGCGAATTCGATTTCAACGTCATATTCTTCTTGAGAACCTTTTCTTGCGTCACCTACCTCCACCATTGAATTTCAATGCAGCCTGGAGAGTAATTTGCTCCTTGACGGAGGTAGATTTGGTGTAGGCTTCCTCTGCGGCGTTGAGCCCAGTCACATAGGTCTGGTGGTGCTTCTTGTGGTGCAGAGTCATGCTTCAAGTTCTCTCTCCGAGTCGTCTCTATCCCTCACCATGGCGTCTTCCACCTTCTTCGTTCGACGACACAATCAATTTCAGCGTCTCTTCACCTGATTTCGATATCACCGACTTGGCTCAGACCGTCTTCCGCGAGCCGGGAGTGATTATGAGCAAGCCCCGAATCAACTGGAAGAAATGGCGCGCACCTTGGACCGCCGTAAAATACGCGCAGAAGAGGAGGGGGTGGTGTTGAACATTCCTACCCATGTGATGACGCGGTTTTACCCTCCTGAAATGCCGAACGCGGTTTCAACTTGGGATCGGTGCGTTACACATTTCTTCGCCCGAGATCTTTCAGTTGACAAATGAATTTAGCACGTACGAAGAGGAAAAAGCTGCGTTAGAAGCTTACAACGAGGAAAGGTGGCAAAACCAGAATGCCTATTGGGAAGACCATCCAGACGAGGCAGGTGCGTTATCCTGCATCATTTGAGGTTTATTGGATGTTGACACCTACCTGTTATGTAGCAATGAAGGACGCCGAATCCGACATCCCTGCCAACATGGACACCGACGACGCCTTCAAACGACGCCCCCATGGAAGCCGCCGTCGCCCCCCAATCGAAGCCGGTGACGCCGCCCCTCGCCCCCATCGAAGCCGGTGACGCCGCCCTCGCCCCCATCGATGACGCCGCTGTCGCCCTCGCCCCCATCGATGACGCCGCTGTCGCCCCCATCGACGCCCACGACGCCCACACTTCCGCTTGCGACAAGTGCAAGATCGAGGAGGACGACCGTGCATTCACCCGCCTCGAGTACGCCCTCCTCGACCTACAGAACGACGTGCTCCGAATTCAGGCACGTTTGGTCCTTGAGCGGGTGTTGATCATTCAGCGTCGCCTCCGCCATGCATCCAGCGCCGTCCGCCGCACAGCGAACATAACCCAGAGCCTCCAGATCGACAACTCGCCCAGTTCTCGCCTCCTTCGCGACCGAATGGCACAGGCCGGCCGCCTCGTCAACACAACCCTCACGGACATTGAGAAGGGGGTTTTTGAGGAGATGGTGGTGACCTTGAAGGGGATGGCGGACATCCCACTGAATGTTTGATATTGAAATGTAGATACCATATAGATGCGAGCGCCCGATCCGAATACAATTTTGTTTTTTCTGCGAACATGGTCAGTTGTGTAAGATCAGGAATTGGCAAAAGAAATACAGGAGGGGGGACTTGGATGATGATGATATTGGGGGCGACTTGCTGTCTTCGTACAATAGAACGACACTTTCGACTTTTTTCTCTTGGCAGTGTAAAAACCCAGAAACTTGCTTTTCAAGCGGCAGCTGCGGCGAGCTCCTGGCGGTGCGCATCGAGTAGCGAGCCAGCTGGGGATTAGAGGCGGCAGGAAGGGAAGTGGTTTTGGAGATGAGCTTGTCTGCTTGGGCGTAGAGGTTGGAGTGGATGTATGAGCGCAGGAGGCGGTTTATAAGTGACGCGTGAGTTTGATCGTCGTGTCGGAGGGAAGCAGACGTTGTGCAGCCAGGAAGAGTCTTAAGAGGTTTCTTGTGAGAAATGAAGAAAGAAAACGCGGGAGTAAAGAGGCACATACGGTTGCGCGTCAGATAGATCCCCACCAAGCTCACACGCACGTTCGAGGCGGAAGCGTTGAGCTTGAGGCGATACACGCGATTCGGCGGAGGTCGACGAGGGGTGTTGTAGAGGAAAGCGGCATGAGGTGTAACTTTGTGCACCGCTAGTAGAACATGATGTAGATGGCAGAGTTGGGAAGTGGGCGGCGACGAGGCATTAATAGACGAGACGGCGGTATTGGTTTTGCTTGCTTCAAGGCGAAAGCGTCAAGCTTGAGAAAGTACATACACTTTCGGCCAAGGGTCGACGAAGCGGAGTTGTCGAAGGGAGCGTCGGGAGGCGAAGCATTGGGCATTCAGTCTTGCTTGAGATGGCAGAGTTGAGAGTAGGTGTTGATAAACGAGACGGCGGGTGCAGGACTCCTGCCACACCGCAGCCGTCGACTTGTTGGTCTTCCACGCTGCAAACCAGAGCGGGATTGACGAAAGCCGGCGCGGCGCGTCTGCGCCGTTCGACTCGAGTCGAGTCGGCGTGGGGTACCTGGCTGTTGTTTCAGACGGCGGATACGACGGGGTCGGGTGGAGGACGGCGAGGCGGGGATGCCGGGTAGCGCGTGCGGTCGATTGACGCCAGCACTGTCAATCCAAGGTCACTCCAGAGTCCATTTATTATTTCTAGAAGACGAAAAAAAACAAAACAATAAAAGCGCCACGCACCGTTCGCGGGTCCTCCGACGCCGCACCCGGCACATCCACCCACCCCACCTCCAACCTCGGTACTCTCTCCGACCCTCCTCCCATCCCGGCCGCGGCGCCGCCGTTTTGTAGTCTGTACGGCGGGATATTGGCGTTGCGCTGACAAGTCAAAGTGAGTATGTCAACGTTCCGTTTATACTTTTGTTTCGAGCTTAGCTTACCTTTGTTGTCGCTGCAAGCGGACACAGTCAGGGAATGAGAATCGAAAGACGCTCGGTGCACGTTGGCGGCGTGGGTGGATTCCGAGGTGAGTAGCACTTGGTCATCGTTTGTTTGAAGGTCGACGTTGGTGTGTTTCCGTCGGAAAGACGACGGCCGAAACGCGCGAAAGAGGGCGGCGTTTGCGATAGGGCGTGGGCTGAAGCGCGAGAAGAGGGAGGGCGGTGGCTGTAGCCCGTCAGGAGCCTTCACGATCTTCACTGGACTCAGATCGAGCGTGCGCTTCGTCTGACCAGCGAGGAATGGCGGTTCATCTTCTCGCACCTCAACATCGAATTCTTCCTCGACCTCCCGCACATCGATGACGGTGGTGCTGCCGCTGCCGATGGCGCTCATCGCGTCCTCTCGGTCGTTGTCGGTGTGCGAAGACGGCGGAGGAGGTGGTTGGGGCGGCTCGCGCCGCGCGAACAGGCGCGAAGGCCCGCGTACTGGTCCTGTTCCCGCGTGAGTTTGGTGTTTAGCATGGGCGGGGGGGGTCTTCTTCTCCGTATAACGCAAAGATGGGGTCGAGAAGGCGGAGTTTTGCGGAGCGTACGAAGTGTTGGAGGGCGGAGCGGGGTGGAACGGGTACGGGGGTGAGGGTGATTGGAGTGGATTTTTGCTGGGAAGGAGGAGGAGGTAGAGTGTTCCGTTGCGTGTAGACGGTGCGTGCGGTGGTACCGAGGGATATGAGGCGTGGGGGTCTGCATGAGACAAAGTTGAAGCAGATTAAATAAATTTGGTATTCAAAGGTAGACGAGGATAAGAAAATGAAAAACCTTTATGGGCGAAAACATCCCAGTCGATGTTTTCCCGGCGTAGATAGAGATTCGGTTGCTTGTTCACCCAGACGGAATGCAGTACCGTTCAACTTGAAATCACTGCTCAATCCGCGTTGTCTGAAACGAACGAACGAGTTCACAACGCACCTGCTCGTTGTCGTTTGGGTGACCGGTCGTTCTCGTCTGCTAGCCGCTTCTTCCCCGTAACAAGGTCCCCCAGCTACCGAAGAATGACATCGTTTGCGTTGGGTGTCGAGAGTGGAAACGAGAGGGTGGACGAAGGTGGGAGTGGAGAACAAAGGTAATTGATCGCGTCACAACGCGACACATACATTGAGATACCTCAGCCTCCTCAATCTTTTCCAGATCCTCTGCTTCCTCATCCTCTTGAATCCATGGCGCGTGCGACTCGGGGCATCCGGTGGGTTTTGATTCGATACTTTGAAGCGGAAACTGACCCAAATCTTGCACAGTTTGTTTCTGAAAGCCATATCCAGGTCTGGCATGTCCAGAACACGACAAATTGTACTAAATTTTGGTTAGGAACGCGAACGTCGCCCCCGGGCGACCGCTACGGTTGAACGGGAGTCAACGAACGAGAAAATATGTTCTGAATTTCTTGTCTGGCTTACCTTTTTCTTGGCCCCACACATCTTGACTGCGATATAGGCGTCGCATGCCGTTATTTTGCAAACACAACTTTCTGCTCCAGCTTGATCCGTATTTGGAGTCTCGAGGCGGGATCTACGCGTTCGAGGAGACGGTGGTAGATCCGATTACTGTGTCTTGGCTCGGGACGCGGGTGAAGTACGGGTCGACTAACAACTTACGGAGGCGGCAGCGAGAATATAGATTTTGTGGTCGCGTGCGATGGCGCTACTTGTGGTTATCGGATTGTATTCGGGTCACAGGTAATTTTCTCTGGCCTACTTGTATTGTTTGATTTTGAAAGTCGATTTAGAAGCTATCGTCCATTGTCGCTTGCGGCAGCTCGGGCTGGGTGTTCGGCCATTCTTGTGCACCTGCGGACGACAACACCGGGAGTTTTTCACTGGGATCGGAATCGGAGGAATCCTTCACATAACACAGATTGTGGAAGATGTCTTGACGGACACCTCTACAGCCAATATTCCGGTGAGTTTGCGTTGGCACAAATTGTGATTGCAACTTAGCTCAGAATAGGATACCTCTGTGATTCTGCAGAATAAACAGGACTTTTCAATAGGTGAGCGTTGGGATTTGGGTACGTTATTTCTTTTGAAACAATGCTCTGACCACGTCCAGAATTTCGGATCTAGCGCCTCAAAGGAAACCGTTCAGAGTAGCTCGCGCCTTTCAGCTTCGGGGGCGGGATTGCCGGTGCCGGAGTATTCGAGTAATTTACTGCAGCTGATAGGCATTTTGTTGAACTGAGTTGACTTCTTGATAATTTTGCGCGGCACGTTTTGGGAATAGTAATTCGAGGAATGTTGATGTCCGCACGGCGGCTGAGGATTGAAACGAGACTGCCATGGGCCCCGCACAAGAAAATAATGAAGAAACCATTATATTGATTCACATATGATGATACACAGCAACAGATGAGTAGCAGCAGAGAGTTCGAGGCAGTTTGTCGACGGGTCAATCTATAGAAGGAGTCAGTCATGATGTCTGAGGCTTGAGAGTTGATCATACCGAGATAATACAACAACAACGAGATAGCGGGGGGGGGAGTTAATTGCTCCCCGCGTAGGTTTCATAGCAAAATTGGCATTCCGTGCCACCTAAATGGATGCCAGGGGGTCCGTTCATCATCAAGATTGCGGCTGACACAACCCACGTCTCGGTCAGCGAGTGCAGACTTCTGCATGACCGCGTCGATCTGTGCTTGGAGGACGTGGAGAAAAAGCACAGTGGAATGGAGTTTTTGGCGAAGTGTTAGTTCTTCGCTCTTGCAGACAGCGCGGTGGACCGAAACAAAATGCAACAGCTCTTGTGCGGCATTGACATCCTCGGGAACGACGAATTCACGTTGTGGGATGCAAGATGCTGAAGATTCGTAAGCAGGAATTCAGCCTCAAATATTGCAAGTCTCACAAGAAGTTTGGGATCGCTGCTGGGGTGAGTGTTTGCAGGGAAAAGGTTGAGTGGAAAAGTCCGGGGTTTTGTTTCCGGGTTCATTGCGATGAATGGATTGGGCGGCTCAGCGTATGCGGGCTGCAAGTAAGCGAAAAACTGAACAAACAAACAAAGTGACTCACATCGAAAAAAGCAAAGTAAATACTGCCACGATCAGGTGATAGTTTTTGCCCTTACCTTTTCCTTCTCATGTCTATTGAGAAGGAGGTATATTTCTGCCCAAATTGTCCCCTCGCAGTTTCGACCCAACGGGCTTCAGTCCTCAAACATCTCAATAATCCACGCACCAACTGTATACGTTGGTACACAAGACTACGGGAGTTGATAATCTCCCAAGAGCCAGAATATGCACATTATAAAGCGGAATTTGAGGAAGCTTTGGGCCTACTACCAACCACACTATGTTAAGCAGCATCCAGTGGTCATGAAGAGATGGACCTAGACCACAATGCTGCCTCAATTGCGGCACGAACGACGACGCCAATGCGGAGGAGGAGGACGTGGAGGGGGTGGAAGAATTTTCGTGGAGCATCGGCAACATATGAATAGGGTCAGAGCTTCAGGGAGTGGGTTGACCGCCGACAAGTTCGCTCATGAGCGTACAAGTAACCCATTCTATCCATTCGCCTCGAAGCAGGAATGGGAGATGGCTAGCTTTATGCTGAGATCTGGGATGTCAATGGCCGATATTGACGAGTTCCTTTCGCTCCAAATGGTGGGTAATAATTCAGTTGTTCTGATTCTCTTGCACTGAGCCATGTCAATCACAGGTGCGGGAGAAATTAGCCTTCTCGTTCACCTCTGCCAAAGAACTGCGCGGACGCGCCGAACTCCTGCCAAGCGGGGCCGAGTTGGAAAGCTACAACTATCAGCTTGGATAATTACCCAACAAAAACACCTATCACCCTCTATTATCGCGATGCTCTAGAATGCATCCAAGCTCTTCTTGCGAATCCACTCGTGGCTCAGCACATCGAGCTCACACCGAAGAAGCTCTACCGCAATGGAAGGCGGTACTTCTCTGAATGGATAAGTAGCGATGGCGCATGGGCAATGCAGGTAGTTTGTAAGTCGTTCTGTCTTCGACCCATATACTCACTTTTTCTCACAGGCAGCGCTCCCTGACGGGGCCCACTTTGCTTGGGGTCATGGGCACTTCGGACAAGACAAACATCTCGGTCATGAATGGCGATCGCGTTGCTCCACCCCTTCCTCGTCTCCCTCGCCAACATTAAATCCAATTTCCTCATGAAGGCCTCGAACCAACGCCTTCATGATGGCCGCCCTTCTACCCGTCCCAAAATTCATTTGTCATGCTGACATACGCGGTCTACTCGAAAAACGAATCCTACATCATTCTCTCGACATCGTTTGCGCTAATTGAAAGTCGCTGCTCTTCGAAGGATGCCTTATGTCGACCACGCACGGCGCCTTGATCAAAGCCTACACCCCCCTTGTCTCCTACATCGCAGATACACCAGAGGCGGCGGATCTCGCCTGCGTTATGGGCAAAACTTCTCATTTAACCATGGCGTCGTCACAAAACCTTCGGCGACAGTTTCCGGCATCCTGAACGCACCGGGGCGTCCATTATATCTCAAATCCAGTCTGTCAATGCAAAAGCGGATCCATGGGATATATTCCGGTATCAGGCGGAGTCAAAGAAGCTTCGACTCAGCGGTGTCCACCTCCCCTTTTGGCGGGATTGGTCATTGGTCCACCGAGCCCAGCAAATTCCTCACCCCGGAGCCGCTCCATTACTGGCACCCCGCCAGTTCTATGACCACGACTTTGTGTGGTCGCGGAACATCATTGGCGACGCTGAATTAGACTTTCGGCTGTCCGTCATTCAGCCGCGAATTGGATGTAGACACTTCAAGGAAGGCGCCACGCACCTCAAGCAGGTGGGAGGGAGAGAACATCGGGAGCTTCAGCGCTCCATCGTTGGCATCATAGCCGACGCTGCACCTCGCGAGGTCGTCCATCGCTATTCGGGCCCTGATCGACTTCCGATACTTCGGTCAGGCATTTGAGAGATTGACGAAGATGTGATGGAGCGAATGCATCAACAACTCGCTGAGTTTCATCAGTACAAGGAACACATCATCAAGGCGGGGCGGACGTGAGCAAGATCACTTCTCATCCCAAAGCTCGAATTCATGCACAGCGTCGTACCGAGCATTCGGTGGGGCGGGGGTACCCATGCAGTATACAGCCGACGTTACGGAAAAGGGCGCATAGCACCGAAATCAAAACCCCCGCGCGAACTGAAACCAACCACAAGAACTATGACCCTCAAATCGTGCGTCACTTGGATAGAGCTGAGAAGATGCGCACATTCGACTACGTCACCAAGCTCTTAACGTCCTCGACGGATTTGGACCCTCGATGGGAACGGCGCCGACGAGGAGCAAGCACCTATCATTAACCCCGATACCCCCTCGCTAGCGGGGGAATCTACTCGGCAAATCCGCAATCTCTTTCATGCGGCCAAGGCTCATAGCGAGAAGTACACGTACCTGGAGCGAAGGATGTTCACGACTGCCTCAACCACGCCTTCTGCCTGAACCGAAACCCGAATTTGTGTGTCCCTGTCGCGGAAGCTGCACGACTCTTTCACCTCCCGGACCTTGGCCCAGCTCTCGCCGACTACGTGGAAAAAACCAACGGCTTCGTTCGCCGCCAATCCGGATCGTCTATCATTGGAGGTCAGCGCCACACTCACGCGCTGGCTGTTCCCTTCCCTTCACGCATCTACAAATCTGGTACGCCATCCGCGTTCAGGTGATGTCGCCCCACCGAACAGGACAACACGCACTCCCTGCTCAAACACTCCAAGCCCAACCTCCAGGCGATCCCTGGATGTACGGCCGTTACGACACAGTGCTCCTATCCAACGCTCTAGATACTCCGTGGCCGGGGAAGGGATTCCGGGCTGGTTTGCAAGGTGTGTTTCTTCTTTATCATGGTCTCTTATTCCTGCCCATACATTATCAGGGCACACGATCGCCCAAATACGACTGATCTTTCGGCCGATGTGGGCGAGGGCACCGTATCTCATGTATGCCCAACGCTTCGATATTTCCGCTTCGGTTGGTCGCGAGCCGTCGAGCGGCATGTATGTTCTCAAGCGCGCAACCAGAGCCGACCACTCCAGGCTCGGAGATGTCGTCGAAATTGAGCACATACGGATTCCCGCCGAAGTCATTCCTCGTTTCGGATCGCAAGCAGATAGACGCTTGACGCCATATAACAGCATGGAAATCAGCACACAATTCAGATTGAACAAGTACTCCAACAAGGAGTTGCTTTGGATTTTAGAGTCGGTATCGCTGTAGATTTTTTTGTCACTTTTTTTGTCGCAATTTGTTTGAAATTTCACACTGTTTTGGAACTCGAGAAACCCGTGTCATTGATATTTAAATGAGCGAACCGACAACACGAGAACGAATGAAAGAAATACTAAGATGAAAGTGACTTAAATATTACTGTGTCGTGGTAGCGTCCAAATTTATCGCAAGGCCCGCCGCATGTCGAGGATCTGTGAGAAAGCATCAATATAACAAGCTTTTAGGGAATTGATCTAGACATATGCGGCGAGAAGACATAGGTTCTGAAATTTTCCAAGGTTTTCTCTGTTCACCCACCACTCTGGCCCACTCGCCACTGAGTCGCCGCCGACTCAGAGTCGATATCGACGGGTCGAGAAGAGCCAATTGAACTTGAAGAGAACCCCGACCCACAACACGTATGATGTTCAATTCGTCTTGGATTCAAGTCTGGGATCGCTTGATGACGTTCAACAGCAGGCAATACCATGAACGACGGCGCCGACGAGCATGGACTAGGCCCGCGATTAGGTCGGGCGACAGGTGGTCAGAACGACCAACGACAAAAAGCGTTCGACATAGCCAACACCCATGGGACGCGAAATAGGCAAACCGTCGATGACAATGGCGCACAACTCCCCTCCAACAACATGGCGCCGGCCATGCAAACCCGGGACGCCCAGATGGTGAGAAATGAGATGGTGAAGTTTTGTTGTTTTCATTCACCATTTACATCCAGGCGCTCTTCCAGGGGGGCGCGCCTCCAGCCCAAGCGTCGCATCAAGTGAACCAGAGTCTCCAGCATTCGCAAGCCCCCCTTCCGTCACAAGACGGGGCGATACCCCATGAGTAGAAGTGTCTTTTATCTGCCACAGGGAACAAATCTGCAAGCTCATGAAAATACGATCGTCGCGAATGAAACGCACCAATCAATTACGACCTACGCGCCACCGACGCATTCGCCTCACAACCAGCTACCACAGGCGCCCAGGAGCACTATAGCGCGACACCATCGTCTCAGCAGTACTACAGCGGGACGCCATCATCATCTCAGCAACAGTACACGGAAACTGAGGCGACTACTCACCAGCTGCAACATGCTCATCAGCAAACCCAAGCGAGTCTCTACGGGGCGTATTCAAACCAAACCCAAGCGAGTCTCTACGGGGCGTATTCAAACCAACCCCAATCCCAGTATTACAATCATACCTCGACGCCACAAACCTCGACGTCGATGTATCAGTCCCAGCCTGGACAAACCACTTACTCACCCGAGTACTACAACATGACCGCAGAGTTCGCCGGCTATGCGTCCCAACCACCCGTACCGCCGCCGCAGTTCGCCTCTCCCCGCTGCCGTCCAGGGCCCGACGCTAGAGCAGCAGCTCCACCACATATTCAGGTCAATGACCCAAGAGCAGATTGACAACGCGTATTTTGGTTTTGTCAATCCAGCGGGAGGTGGTGGCGGAGGAGCAGGAGGTATTGGTGGCGCGGGAGGTCATGGTGGCGGAGCGGGAGAAGGAGGTGGCAACTTCTTCGAAAGTACAAAATCGTGCTGACAATCCATCAGATCCCCACGGCGGAGTCGTTTTAACAAACTCCGGCAGTGTCAATCACCCAGCCCATGGGGCGCAGGGTTAGTACGGTCCTCTCCACTCTCCCAGCGATTTAATTTTATTTTTCTTCAAAGGAGTACAAAACACAGCTTTCGCCGGCACGAGAATGACTTCAAGTAGTGTCCCAGCTGCAGGCGCTCAGGGTAATCATGTCCAAGAACATACACGACCACCTGACGTATTTTGTTTCGACTTTAGACCGCCCATGGGAACAATACCGTCTACTCGTCCTCCAATTCCCAAGCTAATTCCAGTTCCTCTAATAGCGGCTTTGTAACTACTCCGTTTCGACTCAGATGGTGAACTAATCGAGTTTCAGTCAAACGGGACAAGGTCGGACGTCCTGGGCACCTACTATGAAACCAACCGACGACCGAAGCCCCCTAATCCGGACCTGCTGACCCCCCGAGGGGTAGCGACCGCGGAAGCTCGCATGACTCGGGGTCTGACGTTGGGTCATCTCAGTCTGGGTCGAAGAAGAAGCGCAAAGCCCGCGCAACTCTGGCCCACTAGCCGCTGCCCACGCCCAGACTTGCAAGATACCACGCCCTGAATATACAGGACGTTATTTCTGACGGTAAAGGCGTTTTCAAAGGGCATTATACTAGGAAGCCAGCCCTACGGCAATCATATTCAATCCAATGAGGCGGCGACAAACAGCTTTCTTGCAGCCGCGACGGCAAAAGGCCTGGGTCAGTTTGTTTTGTCTCTACCGTTCAGACTACAAATTTTCGTCGTAGATTACGAGTGCAAACCCGATCCACACGGCAGCGGTACGTCCAACTCCACAGACTCGGAGTCTCTCAATCACATCATTGACTTGGCTCTAGGTAAAGATTAGCGACTCCTCTGTCCGCGGAGCGGTGAAGACTGCTGCAAGAGTCGGCCTCGTCGGGCGCTACAAGATATTACCGGATCTGTCTCAACCGAACAAAGACGCTCAAGGACAAGATATACCTTGGACCAAGGCCGATATAGAAATCTACGTCATCAACCGCGTGCAGCATCTTTTGGCTGAGGGCGAATTTCGGTACATGCATCAGGATCATCACGAAACGCCGAACGACCCAGTGGTAAGTTGCATCTCATTTGTGTTTCGCCAGATATACACTTCTTTCATTCTTCTGTAGCCGCCGGAAAAGAAGTTCAATAATCCCCACCTTGAACACGTCATACAGAACCACATATACGGGTATGAGGACAACAGCTATATTCCAGCTCCAAACAGCGTAGCCTCGCAGTTCCCTGGAGTATTTATGGCCGCCGTGCCGTTGGAGACAGTTGCGTTATTTGGATTCATGGTATGTTTTTTCATTAGACAGTACCTTCTCTAAATCTCTCGCCTCCAGACACGCCACTGCATCAAAGAATTTGAGACGGGGAGCACGCGAGCGATAACAGCCTCAATGCACCTACCGACGCGGTGGAATACAATAAGCTGCTGAAGGCTCTCCGGGAGTTCGTTGCGACGGACTATGGCCCTACTTATCGCGCAATGCTGGCGTCGTGGACGACGAAAACGTGAGTAATCATATTTTCTTTTGGTTTTTGTTCTGACGCAACCTCAGCCCTTCTGCTCCTGCTCCCGCAATCGGAGTTCATGCTGCTTCTGCTCCCGCACTCGGAGTTCAGGTCGCTCCTGCTCCCGCACCGGCAGGGGGATGGGCCAAGTGAGTAATCATATTTTCTTTTGGTTTTTGTTCTGACGCAACCTCAGCGCTTTTATTCCTGCTCCCGCAATCGGAGTTCAGGCCTGCTTCTGCTCCCGCACTCGGAGTTCAGGTCGCTCCTGCTCCCGCACCGGCAGGGGGATGGGCCTACTAGTGAGTAATCTTATTTTCTCTTGATTCTTGTTCTGACGCAACCTCAGTGCTTCTATTCCTGCTCCCGCAATCGGAGTTCAGGCTGCATCTGCTCCCGCCACCGGAGCTCAGGTCGCTCCTGCTCCCGCACCGGCAGGGGGATGGGTCTAGTGAGTAATCTTATTTTCTCTTGATTCTTGTTCTGACGCAACCTCAGTGCTTCTGTTCCTGCTCCCGCCGGAGCTGCTTCTGCTCCCGCACCCGGAGTTCAGGTTTCTCCTGCTCCCGCACCGGCAGGGGATGGGCCTAGTGGCTAGGATTGCGCCTGTTTTTGTTTTTGTTCTATATTCGTAACGACCAGTGATAATAATACATGATTGTGATGACCAAATTAGATGACGTGTGAAAAAGAAATAGCGCATCACAATAGCGGTGAAACGGCGCATCGTGATGGCGGTTTGAAGATAGCGCATCGCGATGGCGGCTGAAACAGCGCATCGCGGTGCCTGAGGACCGAATGGGGCGAAGTGTTATACAACTGAAGCTCCTGCATAACTACCACAGTGGTACGTCATGTTTTTATAACTGCTGCATAACAGCCATGTAGTTATGAGAGTTATGGCGGTTATGAAGCGCTGTATAAACATGCTCAGGTTTTCCAGATGTTGGGGGCGTTCAGTCCCTTCTAAGGCCAAGATCATACCCTCAATTTACACCAATCAGCAATCCCTCTCCAGCAGCTTGAATGCCTGCCATTTTCCTCTTTCAAAATCTGTGCAAGACTGCGGTACTTCAAATAACACACCGCAAGAACGACGACTTCATGTGTTGCTGGCTGCTTGCAGTGGCTGTCTACAAGAGCTATATGCTGCCGTGCATTCCGATGGCATATCTATCTAAGTACTTGCTATCTGTGCCGCCAGGCTGTACTCTTGATTCACGCTCGCTGGGCATCTCGGCTGCCACACCAGAAACAGGATGTACTCATAAGCAGACAGTGGGGAGTTAGCATCGGCTCAGCTGTGCTACTATCTGTCGATGGACCTTGAGACTCATTCCGAACAACCCTCTCGTGCCTCTCCGCTTGATCATCCCATGTACATCTTACTTGCTTTTACTTAGCTTGATCTAAAGTTTTCCAAACATCGAGCAAGGTGTAGCGTCGCGATAACTGTTGAAATCGCAGGGCAGGACGCAGCGGTTCTTTGGCTCGCATCACTCGAACTCTCTCAGAGAAAGAGAAAGAGAAAAGAATGGAGACTCCGAAGAGGTTTGGGCACAGAAATAGAAAGAGGCTGTCACCCTCGCATATAATGTCTTCGGTAAGATAATGATTACCCATCTCATCTTACATATGTTCAACAGCTGTGTCGCGGGCTTCTGTGGCCTGCTAACGACAGTCTTCTCACGCGACCACCGCCGCGCACGATAGTTAAATACCAGACGCGATTCCTTTGGCTTCCCACTAGCGATTCTCAAGTCTTGAACACTATGGGCCGCTGGACACAATGTAATGAGGTGCGTTCAGTCATGGCCCTCAATAAACCGCCGCGCAATCGACCCCTACTTGAATAGGACTCAACGCGTCTCCCAGAAGGCGTCACGCGTATTGGGTACGACGCTGACACTGCTCGATACTCGTTTTGCGACCGCGAAGGCAATCTTTACCTGGGACCTCTCCACACGAAGATTATGGCTCGCTCACTCTGGTCGGGAAGACCAGCCACCAACTGAGCGCTACGGACCGATCGGCCCCAGGCATTTTCGCCCCGTAAGCGAGCCATACCGCCATTTAGCTTGACATCGAGCTGAACAACTATTCCCAGACAATGATTTCACCGTCGAAATTCAGGTGTCCCCTCAAGGGTCGACCTTCCACGACATCCTCCCCTCGCACCTAATCGTCTCTCCTTCTTCAGCGGACAGCACACTTTCCTCCCCCACGGCTACCTCACGCCTCCGCGGCGCCGTGCTGCGTAGCGCTGCGTTACCCTCCATGGCCAACGTAGTGAATAGCGTGCGGCGATCGACAACGATGCTGCGAGAAATCGCGCCAAAGATAACGAGAAGAACGATTTATTGCGTAGTCCGTCGCAAGCGTCGTCGACGACATTGGCGCGGTCGAATAGTTCAAGCACTACGATCGCGTCGTCTGTAATGGACGAAAAGATCAAGCTCGTTGATTGAGCTGCGGCTCTGGGGTCTACACACATATGCATTCGAATTCATGGAATCGAAACCACTCACAAGGGAGAAAGGAAGCTGTTAATCACTAAAGGCGTGGTTATTCAAGTCTGTTGTTTGTTCAAGTTAAGACCACTTTGTAAGCCCGCAAACGAATGAAAAAAAAAACTGTTGTTTTATGACCTTGCCCGAAAAGATGGAAGGGGAGACTACTCTCTGCTGCCGCAGAGCGACACAGAAGTACGAATCAGCAGAAGGTCGTCGCGCTTGAGGCAGCAAGACGAGGAATGCCGAAATAATTCGGGTCGAATTGTAATAGACTTTTGGCGTCAACCACCATCAACCTGAACCAACTGACTCGGAATAATGACCAGAGAAGTTTCAGGTTGAAGAGGGAAACCCATAGCACAAGTTGTCGGTCAGCACTAAAGGTATGTACTGGTATTGGTGGCCAAGCTGCCAGATAGTGTGTTTTGTGGTGCAAGCAGCAATCTGAGATTCTGAGTTGTGCAAAAAGGCCGACAGAATTCCTACGACTCCATTTCCTGATTTTTCACGTTCAGACAACTTTCAGACGCGCCCAACGAGATATTGCTCAGCACTGTAACCCCGTCCATTCATAAATCAAGCAACCCACAAGCAACTACAATCTACCTGATCCTCTACTTTGTACCTGTCGGGTTTTCTAATCCGGTTATAACATTTTTTTGTTTTTCTTTATCACCAGTAGCAGCGCGCGAACCACTACCTCCTCCTCCTCCAGCCCCGCCAACTTTCGCCTGAGCCCGAAGGCGCTCCAACTCGTTTTGTATCTGAGGGTTGCGCGAAGAGACGGCACCCTCCTCGACGGGTGGTACTACGATGCGCCGAAGCTTACGCGTGGTGGTGATAGTGTTGGTAGTGTTGTTTGAAGCCATAGATGAGTTCGGGTCTAGGGCACCCAAAGCGATACGACGGCCCCCATTCGCTTTCTTTTGTCGGAAAAGTCGAAGAAGCTCGCCCTCTTCCTCGGGCTTGGCGTTTTCGTCGTTGCGGTGTGCGTGTCTGCGGATCTTCACCGCGGCGAATTTAGAGAAGGAGGAGGAACGGCGGGAGGCGGTGCGTGTTTGAGAAGGGGAGATTGTGAGAGCAGTTGGGCGGGTGTTGCGTCTAGCGAGACGATCTTTAAGTTCGGAGAGGTAATTACCACCGGTGGACTCGCGGTGGACCTTCGCATCACCGGTCGCGCTGGCATTGGTGTCGACTGGAACGCTTGCCCTATGAAAGAACTTGCGAGAGAGGCTCGCCTTCGGGGGAGGAGGAGGAGGAGGTGGAGGAGGTGGCGGTGGGAGTGGGGCGGCGGTGGGGGCGGGATTGAGGGCAGAAGCTCGTGACAGTACATGACTGGAGAAGATGATGGCGTCGACGTCGGTCTGGGTGGACGCGTCCACCAGCGTACGGTTTGAATTCTTGCTGACGTGCTCGACCTCCGGCTCGGTTTGCATCCCAGACTCGGCCGTACTCTTGACCATGATCGCGGAAGGATTGATGTCTGCATGAGCACCCAGTGGGTCGGTCTGCATGATCATCTCGCCTGCCCTACCCTCTGCATCCTGTTTCGTGATTTCACTGGTACGCTCGTCGTCTGTCTGTGTTGGCAACTCCTTCATGAGCCTCATGAACGTGCGAGCTTCTGCTGTTGGACTTACTGAGGAAACCGCCTCTACATCGTACTCGATGACCGCATCGACCTCCACAATAGAATTGTCATTATCCTGCGCCTCGATATGGGGTTCCGTCGCAGCTGACGCCTTCGTTTCCACAGCCAACGACCCACAGTACGGGCACGAGCCGTCGGTGACAGAGTTGAGGCTTATCGACCGTGTGGTTGTCGCGCGTTTGAGCCGTGGAATGCGAGAGCGAAAGGGGCGCTTTGCCTTGATGACGTTTTCCGGTGCAGGCGATTCGAGACGAGGGATGGGACCGGCCGAGAGGAACAACGGCTTGAGACCATTTGGCTTGACCACCGTAGAGAATGCTGCACTAGACGCTGGTAACCCTCGAGAATCGCTGAAAGCAGAGCTTGACGCGATCGCTGGCGACGTCGTGTCAGAGAACCGGAGAGGTTTGAGGCTAGTGTTGCGTCGCATATTGACGGGATACGAAGGCGAACGTGCGCAAACAACTGAACTTTGCGGAGGGATCGCCGGCAGGGACGCAGCAGAAAGACGGTATGGCTTCGGGCCAGCGCGCGACCGAGATTCAGACGTAACTGAGAGAGGATTGGGAGCGGGAGTTGGTGCGTCGACCTCGTCCTGGTGAGCCTCCACATCCAGGGAAAGCGAGTGAGGGACTACTACTTCTGTTATGCAGCCGAAGACAAGCGACGGGCTGAGCGGGATTGTTGGCCGCAACGCTTTTGACGGGTTGTCAATTGTGAATCGGCGGGGCTCAGGGGTGCAGAACGCCGTTGCGATGGGGAGGTTGACTGCAGCAGGAAGCGGGGGTGCCGAACCAGACCGTGTAGATGAGCTGAACGAGGTGGCCTTGGTAGAGACAGTCGTCATGGACGAGCGACCGTCCTCGAGCTCTACGACGACGTACTCGGCGGAGATTGCCCCTGACTTCTTAGTCTTCTTGAGCTTGAGCAACGCCAACAAACGCTTTGTCTTAGAGACCTTCTTCTCGCTCTTTTGGGCTTCCTTGAGCTGCTGAACGAGAACGAGCGGGCGAAGGGGAGCGATGGGTGAAGGTTTCTTGGGGGATATAACTTTCTTCAGCTGGGTTATGAATTATGAATGCATTAGTGCTGGGCAAGGGGAGGATACATAGTGCATACATACCTTCTTGGGTAACATGATTCGATAATGTACGCACGATTTGAATTCTCGATTTCGGTGTTGAGGGTGGTATTCGAGGGCAAGAGACGAATGTCGAGGAGACTGCGACACCCAGCCACCTCCTCGATCGACGAACGTTGCACCGCGGCTCTCTCCGAGTTACAGGGGTCCCGCAATTCAAGGATTCCAGTGTCCATCGTTATTCGGACTCACAGGTATCGAGGTTGACTCAGACGATATCCAAGAGACGGAGTTCTCAGCGAGACGTCGATACTCTAGTAGTAATCTAGTGCCGCAGCGAGGACGAGTACTGTCCTGCCAGAATAACGCTTGAATATACAGTGCTCTTCTTCGTCAATGTTGCAGAAGACGGGCGTCGGGCACATTCCAACTCCAAAGCAAGGCGCCAAGTTCGAATTCGTACGTTGAACTGTGGCGCCTTTTCGGACGCCACTGTAGCATAATGAGGTCCCAGGTCCAGTGCGCCTGTGCATGAGAGACAGAAAGCGATATCGTTGCATCGGGGCCGATAGCTTTTCTTTTCTAGACCACGACGAGGTAGGAGGAAGTACGATTTGGCGGCAATCATCGTGCTGTCAAACCAACCCGACGTCTTGCAATTGTCGACCACTGGCATGCATGACATGAACCGAATCTCTTCCTCGAGGTCGACGCCTTGACCTCCATCTATAAGTTCTGTGGAATGGGCTCCTCGTCGTTCATCTGGATCCGTCAACAACTTCTTCTTCAAGAAAAGACTCGAAACTGGATTGATTTTCTTTTTTGCAAGTCCGAGCAAAGCCAAGGATTCGCAGATGTCTTGTCCTCGATGCCCTGGAGGCTCCATTCGGGTCCATGGCCAAGTTCTCTCTTCAATTGCAATCTCATTGACAATGTTTGCTCTACCTCAAACCGCTGGAAGACTTGCGTCTCCGAAGACAAGCCTACCTGGTCACTGAATACTAAACAGCTCCTTTGGAAGATGGAGTATTCGGTCTTCGACTCTGAACTGTGCGGTATTATGTATATATCTACCTGAGTATCATTCAACTCATCTTATCTTGCGCTCGACAGGTCTTCAAGCTTGCTATGTACTGTATGATATCACATACACAATCATATACTGTCAGCCAAACTCGCAACTAATGCAAAGGATCCAGCAAAGCTCGACTCGCAGCGGAATTTAGGTATGCATAACAGCCATTGCATCGGTCCGACGTCGATGTTGAGGTCAACTGATTTTGTCTCTAGCGCGGGTGCTTCGACGCGACATGGTAAGTTACTTATTCGGACAAGATATCGACGACCTCTGCATGCGCCCCCAAGCTGCCGTCCGACGGCTCAAAAAAAAGCTTCCAAATGATAAGAAAGACTGGCCCTCGGCTCCAGTCCATCCTTCGTTAACTGCATCGTCTCCGGCGGGACCCACGCCTACCTGCTCGCAGCCGCGGATGCCGCCGCAACCCTAGCAGGGGGATCGGGTTGTGTGTGCCACTGTGGAGGTGAGGGGTAGCTGTCTTCTGCTGTGTCTTGGGGAAGAGGAGGAGGCAGAACCGGGTAGTAAGTATATTGCGGTTGAATTGACGAGGAACGGACGGCGGGGTGGAGGACGCGCGCGCATCATAGGGAGGATAATAACAGCTCGTATTGCGGGATGAAACAAGATAGAAGCGAAAACGAGAGTGTCAAAGATTCGACCGAGTCTGAATGGCCTGGACCAGCGCGATTATGTAGTTCTCTTGCAATTGCGAACTGCGAAAGAAACCACTAGTAGCTGACAAGATATCGAAGCTTTCTCTTGAGATGTGAAGCAGTTCTGCTCATGAATTAGACTTTCGTTCAAAATGTGAATGCTTCTGAGTTCATGATGTCCTCTGAATTTCAGCACTTACTGCGCCTCGAGAACAACGGCAGATATAGAAGGAAAGCAAAATGCCATGGCGGTTATTTGACGATCATAGTGTATAGTCACTTGCGTTGTGCATACCACGCCGACTTGACTGACTATCCAATCCATGCAGCATAATACGCCTCCCTGCGTTCTTCCCCCCAAGTAGCCTTCAAGGACTGCATGCATCGTCGTTGTCATCAGGAAAACCGGGTGACCAGGGCGGCTTAACGATCAAAGCCCGGCGATTAGGTTTGCGGTTGCTCAATGGCTTCGGGGTTTATGGTAGCGGTTCCATGAGACGAAGAGTCTCTCCTGTGGCTTGCGACGTCTTTCATGGTCTTGGTCTTAGGTGGTATAGAGTCCTGAGAGGTTTGAGCCATGCAGCGTCTGAGACGAGACGGGCGGGCGAGTCAAGATGCATTGTCTGAGACTAGTTTGTATGCGCGACTGTCTTGGCTGACACCATATTGACATTTAGGATTCAAGACGTAGAAAGCAATTTGTGTTTCAGGCACCGAGGGTTAACGTTAATGAATTGTTAAGCAAGTCCGGGTGGGTAGGGCGTCCCTTTGCCTGGTTTGCCAGCCTTCGTTTGTTTGCGCGGCAAGCTTGGTGCGCTATGACTGGGTTAGGCGAGAAAAAACCGTCGACCGTATAGAACGGAAATGGGTGACAGAAGGTGTAGGGATGCAGGCACCGAGTCGTTTCAGCTTTGAAAAGGGACAGCCTTCGAATTCGCAGCCTTCGTGAATATCGGAAATGTCCTGCTGGCAGTATACGCTTGCGAGAATTAGTGCGGTTCGAGCAGCGAACAAGGAGGAACAAGGTCGCATTGAGAAGAAGGATGCGTTGGTTGAACGTTGAACATGGGCCTTGTCGAGAGCGTGTCCGTGCATGGGACAATTGATAGCTGTGATGTTCCCGACAATTTGTACAGTACCCGACTGAAGTGCTTCGGCAACTCGTGCCCGTCGACGTCATGGGCACAACTTGAAAAACCCGGTGAAAAAAGAGAGGATTTGCTCGGTGTCAGGGAAGAGGACAACTGGATAGAATAGAGACAAGCTTGAGGTATTTCAGGGCGAGGAGAGGATGACGGAGGGAGAGAAAGAAAACGTAAAGATAGCGTGCTGCGGATTTTTTGTGGCTGTGTTCTCCCAGCACAAGTTACAAGTTGACAAGTCGGGGTCCGTCATAGTCCTTGGCCGCAAAGCCTCTCGTCCTGCTCCCCCATGTCGTCCTCGCCGCAGCCCGCGACCAGCAGCGAGGGCCACCACGGAGACACCACCCCGCCATCCCTAGAAGCCCACCCATCAGACCCATTCGCCACCGTCAACAGCAATCACCTCCGCCAGTACTACGATGACCACGACCAAGACGCCCGCAGAGAAACCTTCGTCTCCGATACCCCCACAGAAGCCTTGTACGACCAACACAGCACCTATGACCCGTATGGTATGCTGCTCGTTTTCTCCTCCTTATTATTCAGCCTTCCCTCGTGCTCACCCGGCCTTTTAGCGCCGCACGACAACGACTCGGATGAATTCAAGCGCTACGCCACCTCTGCAGAATCCTTGAACGCTCTACGCACCGGCCATACGGCGTCCCCTACCATGTACAGCGAGTACACCCTCAACCCCGCCACCGTCGATGCCTATCCCGCGTGGTCTGCCGAACGACATATCCCGCTCTCAAAGGAGGAGATTGAGGACATCTTTCTGGATCTCACGCAGAAGTTTGGCTTCCAACGCGATTCGATGCGCAACATGGTGAGCTTTCGCCCTCTCTTTGCACCGGACTTTTATCCGTGGGAGCACAACGAGCGGCCTCATTCCCGTACCATGTGTTTCCGACACTGGCGGTTTCACCTCTTTCGCTGCATGCTGACAACACTTGCAGTTCGACTTTGTCATGCAACAGCTCGATTCGCGCGCATCCCGCATGTCCCCCAATCAGGCCCTACTAACCCTCCACGCCGACTACATCGGCGGCCAGCACGCCAACTACCGCAAATGGTACTTCGCCGCGCAACTCGACCTCGACGACGCCGTCGGACAAGTCCAAAACCCCGGCCTCAACCGGCTGAAATCGCAGAAGCAAAAGGGCGGCGCGGGCGCGGCAAAAGTAGCCGGTCGCAGCCGACCTCCACGCGAGAAAGCCCTGTCCACGGCCCTCGAACGATGGCGGCAGGCCATGCACGCCATGTCGCAATACGACCGCCTCCGGCAGATTGCTTTGTATTTGCTATGCTGGGGCGAGGGTGCCCAGGTTCGTTTTTGTCCCGAGGCGTTGTGCTTTATCTTCAAATGCGCGGACGACTATTATCGGTCGCCGGAGTGCCAGAATCGGGTCGATCCAATACCCGAAGGGATGTACCTGCGGTCAGTGATCCGACCTTTGTATCGGTTCATACGGGACCAGGGATACGAGGTTGTCGATGGCAAGTTTGTGAGACGGGAGCGGGACCATGAGGACATTATTGGTTATGACGACGTGAATCAGTTGTTCTGGTATCCTGAAGGGATTGCGCGGATCGTTCTACAGGACAAGGTGCGGCGGTTCCAGTCATTGGACACTGTGCATGGCTAATTAGTCTGTCGTTATCCAGACGCGACTGGTGGACATCGCGCCCGCACAGCGTTTCATGCGCTTTGACCGTATCGACTGGAACCGCGCATTCTTCAAGACGTATTATGAGAAGCGCTCCTTCGGGCATCTTCTCGTCAATTTCAACCGCATCTGGATCATCCACATTGCCATGTACTTCTTCTACACCGCCTACAACTCACCCGCAATCTACGCAATCGGTGGACACAACGTCGCCGCGGTGCAATGGAGCGTTGTCGCTCTCGGTGGCGGGGTCGCAACCCTGATCATGATTTTCGCCACCCTCGCCGAATTCTCCTACATCCCCACAACCTGGAACAACACCTCCCACCTCACCCGCCGCCTCCTCTTCCTCCTCGTCATCCTCGCCATCACCACCGGTCCCACATTCTACATCGTCATCTCCGCCAGCTCAGGCAATCGCAGCACCACGAACCGCATCATCGGCATGGTGCAGTTCTTCATCTCCGTAGCCGTTACAGTCCTCTTCGCAATCGTGCCTAGCGGCCGGATGTTCGGCGACCGCGTGGCGGGGAAGAACCGCAAATACCTCGCCTCGCAGACGTTCACTGCCTCATACCCCTCCTTACCCCTCCCTAACAGACTCACCTCCTTCGTCCTCTGGTTCCTCGTCTTCGGGTGCAAACTCGTCGAGTCGTTCTTCTACCTCACGCGCGCCTTCGCGCGGCCCGTCGCCGTCATGGTCGGCATGAAGATCCAGGGCTGCTCCGACCCCATATTCGGGAACGCCATTTGTCGCAATCAGGTGGCGTTTACGCTGGCGATTATGTTTGTTATGGATCTGGTGCTGTTCTTTTTGGACACGTTTTTGTGGTATGTTATTTGGAATACGGTGTTCAGTATTGGGCGAAGTTTTGTGATGGGGTTGAGTATTTGGACGCCGTGGGTGGATATTTATCAGAGGTTGCCGAAGAGGGTGTATGCGAAGTTGTTGGCGACGGGGGATATGGAGAGCAAGTATAAGCCGAAGGTGGGTTGCGTTTTCTTGGGTTTTTTTTTTGGGGGGGGGGGGTATTCCGAGAAGACCAAAAATTGACTAACACGTAATGTAGGTCCTGGTCTCGCAAATCTGGAACGCCATCATCATCTCCATGTACCGCGAACACCTCCTCTCCATCGACCACGTCCAGCGGCTTCTCTACCACCAGGTCGACCTCCCCAATGGCCGACGCAGCCTCCGCGCCCCGCCGTTCTTCACTGCCATGGAAGGGGGCAAGTTGGATTCCGGCGCGGGCGCAACGACCACGCGCGAGTTCTTCCCGCCCGGGAGCGAGGCGGAGAGACGGATCTCGTTCTTTGCGCAGAGTCTGACTACGGATATCCCCGCGTCGATTCCCGTGGATGCGATGCCGACGTTTACGGTGTTGACGCCGCATTATAGTGAGAAGGTGTGTGTATCGTTTTATGTAACTGGATAAAGATTGACTATGTGATGCGTAGATCCTGCTATCTCTGCGTGAGATCATCCGCGAAGAGGATAAGAACACGCGGGTTACGCTGCTTGAGTACTTGAAGCAGCTGCATCCTGTGGAGTGGGAGAACTTTGTCAAGGACACGAAGATACT
>JAWWNJ010000442.1:0-23868 GCA_037176885.1 Favolaschia claudopus
AACTCAGAGATGAAGAGGGCCCAGCAAAAAAGAGGAGAATCATACACTGATACTGTACCAGACATTGGCATAATAACCTCGCGTGATGTAGCTGGGCGTCTGTTCCCCCGCCGGGGCGACCTTGTAGGTCTCCTTGTCCATTCCGAGGGCATGGTAGAGTTTGCGATCCGGGTTGGCGTAAATGAGACCGTTGTAGCTGGTTGCTTCTTTGTAGTGAGACAGAGCTTTGGCTACGAGTAAGATGTTGTTGGCGGATGAAAGCTTGGAAATACGTGCCTTGATGTTCGCCGCATCCAATGACGACTATCTTGGTTCCGGCAGCGTCCAGAGCGGCTTGGGGTACAGCCGCCAATTGCTCAACTTGGATAATGTTAGGGTTGCCGATGCCGCTGGGGGAATCAAGTTCACTTGCCATACATCTGCATTTGAGGGTTGGAATAATCGTTAGTACGGCCATTAGTATGAAGGAAAGAAAATTTTACTTGCCTGGCACGACTGTGTCGGAGACAGTACTGGATGAGTACCGAGACGCAATTCGGAAGATGAGGCCTACCCCGCAGAAAAAGTGGCCTGCATGGAGTACGTTGTAAACGCTGCACCAAGACTTGAGCCACTAGAACTGACGGACAAACACCACGACAGTCTTCTGGGATCCAATAATCGAGCCGAAGGAACTTTGTTGCCTGTAGCATCTACAAGTTCGCAGGCAGAGGCATGCTCTAGGGCAGAGGCATCTGGAAGAGCGTCGCGCAGAGACATGGTGCAAGGTGAAGAGGTTCAAGGAAGAGTAATTCAATTCACATTATTCGCAATGGGATTGGAAGGGGTTCCGACGTCGGCAAGCACGGTGATGACGCGGAGTCACTCCTTGAATTTGAAACTGAATCAGGTCTTGGCAACACCAATCGTTTTCGAATCTCTTCGACGTCCTCAAGCAAGAAGGTCTTCGTTGTTTTCCAGCCTCTTTCGCGGTATACGTCGACGACTCTGAATCAGGCGCGCTCACTGGCAAGAATGCGACTGCACCTCGCAAGAAAAAGTCCGAAAGTGCAGCTTACAGTTCTTTTGGTGTCTCTGAGTCTGAGCTTGGGTGCCCCTCATAGACGAAGCCAAGCTAGTCATCGAACGGCTTTTGAAGCTAACTAGTTTGAACCAAGATTGCGATTGATCTTGACGAGGCCGCTAGGCGCTCTATGTCATGCAGGAAGCGCTCGACGCAATAATCGTACTATGTCAACGGTACAAGCACGCTTCAGGCTGTTCCATGTGCACGCTACGAGTCAAACACGACGCAACCTGGGCCAGGCCTACACCACCGTTTGTTCCGGACCTCCGGAGGACGTTTTGACAGATGCTGTTAGCTGACATCTCCGAAACATTCCCTGGAGACCGAAACATCGATTCCCAGACAATCCGTCGGCGATGATGTCCTGGGGACATTCTGCGCTGAAGCTCTCCAGGACATTAGAGCCAGTTTGCTGACGGCGCTTGCCATAAATAATATTTGAATTGCTTCTTAAATTCGATCAAAATACAAATAAAAAAATGGTATTGCAAGCAACAAAAGTATACATTGAGTGGCTACACAAATGATTCTAGGAGGGAGAGGAGAAGAGGAGGGAGAGGAAGTAAATGATAATTTTCCGGAAGATGGAGAGAAAGAGAGGTGGGAGAGGGCCGAAGCGTGTTGATGAGAGAGGCTTGGGGAGGACGACGGCAAGGACTTTGATGAAGGTTTGCATGGGTTACACTCTTGAGAAGTTTTCAGCTTGCGGCCTTGGACTCTTGCGACCGTTGTCTTGCAGTCTCAGCCTTGCACAGTGAGGTTCTTGGATCTTGCGGACTTGCGACTCTTGCCTGAGGTGGAGAGATCTTCGTGCCACAACGGACTTGAAGAGGCTTGAAGATTGAAGCTTGAAGGGATGTTGAGGAGAGATGACAGTGTCAGAGGCTTCGAGCTTCCTTCTGGGGTGTCGTGAAAGACGAGGAGTTTGGAGGGGGGATGAGGGAAGAAGACAAGAGAGTGACGTGGCAGCGGAGACCGTAATGACAAACATCACCATTGAATGATGCCACGTCATGATGCGATGTGGGGACTTCATCGTTTTCTCGAGTTCGACGCCAAATCCAGCAGCAAAAGGTTGCGTCCGCTCGAGGAACTTCATGAACTTCCTTGGAATACATTGTGCATTCAATACTAAGTCACAAGGAGTTTATTGGGGGATATAGCTACTCCAAATACAGTACTTGTTGAATCAGACGAGCTTAAGATTCCAGTATATATCTTAAGATTTGAACAACCTTCTAGGATGTCCTTCAACCATCCACAGACTGTCCCAACCACGCTTCTGAGGACATTTCGAAATTGAGAGCTGTTGGAGCTCGCAAATCATGGTTCCGAGGACATCACACCTCGGACATTATTTTGACATTTGAATAAAATGGTGGTGTAGTCTGTTAGTAACCGCGTTACTGTGACCGCTGCCCAACCTTATTACCAATCTTCGGAGTTTGAAATTATTCCCACGCTCTGTGCTTCCTCTTGCGCCGCCGCACATTTCTCTGGGGTAAGTTTGAGGCAATAAGGTTGAGTATGTTTACAGTTTATGGAGTTATATCTACTCAGAATATGGATTTTGAGCTTGGATAGGCTCAAGCAGAATATCAGTGATTTGTCAGGATTTGTCAGCAGCTTTTTCAATCTCACCTTTGTGCCCATATTTTCCCTAGTGTTGGCTGAGAGAATTGTTGAGAAGGAGTTCAGTTATTATTTCCAAGAAGAATTTTTACCAAAAACACGTCGAGCATGGCAGGAAGAGCGTCGAGAACTCTGTGATTATGTAATAAGGTCGGGCAGCGGTCGGCCGATGGACCTTTTTGACAGACTACAACATACCGCAGGTACGAGGACCCATATGTTGTAGCGTCTGTTTACAAGAGACTAGGGCCAGGCCAGTAATTTTCCCGCTGTCTCTGCTTCGATCGACAAATCGCACCGGAGTATCTCGAAAAACTTTCTATGGGACCTTGACTGTTCAGATCGTTCAGAATTACACGGGCGTTGACGGTCGCCCGACCGATTTTCGCAAGCAGACAACATTTCTCCCGTCCTAGCAATGAACGGTCCTATCTCGAGTTACAAAACGTCAATACTTATCAGTATCGGATTCTTCGATACGACCGCTTTCTTCGGCGCCTCGTCACCGGCTTCAATCGTGGGCCCAATTAATCTGTTGGAATTCATGAACCAGAACGCTCCCCTGGTCAGTTGTCGAAGACTC
This sequence comes from Favolaschia claudopus, assembly GCA_037176885.1. NCBI lineage: Eukaryota > Fungi > Basidiomycota > Agaricomycetes > Agaricales > Mycenaceae > Favolaschia > Favolaschia claudopus. Next base: position 3,282 of record JAWWNJ010000442.1, read on the forward strand.
TTCTTCAAACTTCGCGTATCTGGAGAAGTCCATCGCCTCATTGGGTCCTCTCACAATCTTCGCATTTCATGGCCTTCCCTCCTGCAAATCGCGGGCTACGATGACCATGGCCGCGTCTTGCGATCAGAGTCGTCCGGACAGCGCAAGTCGATCCGAAAGCGGTAGTAACAAACCTTATAACATTTTTTTCTGGACGGGGACGGGCTTTAGCTGAACAGAATTCAAAGGATTACCTGCCAGTGCCCGGAAGCATTCAAAAGCTCAAAGGTCTGACCCAGGACCTTCAATGAATCTTATTGTGTCTGATTGAAGTTATGACATCTGTTTCTTGGCTTGATTTTCGGTGGAGTGGTAACAGTTCGAAGAAAGTCGTCGCGTCTTCGAAGTCTATTTTCTCTCGGGATTCCGCTGTACTCTAGTCTCCAATGGTTGCACATCTGCGCTCAGCTCATATATAATAAGGAATCATGTAGTATTCGATATTTGTGTGCTTACCCTCGAGATCACGTCCGACGCGCCCGACGCGTCTTCCGTCGGGTAACGCGTGACATCACGAATCCTCTCTCCCGCCGCGTTCATGCAAGACTAGCTCAACCCTTGCAATTCTCCAGATTTTGTACTCAGCGCAACGAAGCGAAACGAAGCCCTTTGTACCATGTCTTCTATCAGTGGCCCGGAAGCTGCAGACGCCTTATTCGCCACCGACCCTTCCGTTGCAAACCAAATCCCGCAGTCGCTCGCCCGAGCCACGTCACGGCTCCAGTTTCCTCCCAGCTATGTTGTGGTCGGCGTATACAGACTGTTTACGGACAAAGTTCATCTTCATTGAGCTGTTTGCGATACATATACTCAATTTGTCTCGTGAAGAACCTCTACGTTCCTGCGTGGCAGAAATGCCAGCACGGCACTACACGTGGAGCTGTTGTCGCGCTGATTTGGGTATTGACTGGCACTGCTGCTCTTGCGGAAGGATTACTCACTTGAGTGAACAGACATTCTTGACGTTTGGCATTCAAAAGAAATTCATTGAGGTTTTCTTGGCCAAGTGAGACACTGTATCTCGTCGTGCCCGTGGCCTTCGTTAAAACGTCTTCAAGCTCTCCCCGAGTCATCGGTCTCTCGAACGATACAATGTTCGGGTATAAAATTCCTTTCAATGTGCATACATGTGAGTCTCGCGTTTGCTCGTCAACTGCTATTCATGTTTTGGAAAGATGCGGCTGTTCTGTTACTTGGGTCTCAGGTTACCATCTTGTTCAGACAAATTCTGGTCATCTCTGACTATTCTTCAGATTACGAATATCTTGCGTTTCTTCCTTCCCGGAATATCCGTATTGCGCGTGAACGAGCTTGGGACCAGACCGTCGCATCGCGCGGCAAAGGGCCGGACTTCTGGTGATTCTACACTCCACTCCATCTTATGTCCTCTCATTGACATGATTTTCTAGGCTGCCTTATATTGAGGTATACCAGTTTTATGCGACGTTCATGAAAGCTCAAACATCGTACAGGAATGGAAAGTTCCGCCCCGCGTCGTTGTTGATACATGGACACACCGACTGCAACAACAATCGCTGGGAGGTATCGTCGCGTTTCTCATTAAACGAGGTTCGTAAGCTTGTTAGTCCGCCTCACTGTGTAACATCTCTCCCCTCAAACACCCGAAAGTGCTCCTGGTGCCGTTTAACTTCTACCCTGGTGTTGGCATAGTCCTTGCCGCATGGTTCAAGGCCCTGGGAACGGCCCACAATCTTCATAGACAATACTTCAAAGCGAAGAAAATGACTGATCAAGAAGTGGCTGTTTTTGTAGAGGAACGAAAATGGGATTACCGCAGTAAATTTTTTCTATTGTTCGCTGGCCTTCGAACTGAAATCCTTTCTAGCGTTTGGGTTCACTGCTGCACTGCTTGAAGGACTGCCTATAGTAGGCTTGATTTTCACCATCTCTAACCGAGTTGGTGCTGCTATGTGGGCTCATGGTAAGGATTTGCCTTTCTTCTCCGTCTTTTCCGCTGTATGGCCACGTTCTTGTTTAGATTTAGAAAAGCGCCAGCATTTCGTGGCGGCGTCGCGCTCGCGTGAGTTGGCCAAGTGAGACGCTGAAGATAGAAGAAGAAAGGTTGTTCAAGGCAGGTTATATCTGCGTTATATTGCAGTGTTGTCGATAGAGCGAGCAATGCTACTTCATTGGACATTTTTTCGATTTGTCTTCTAGAGCTGCTATCGCATATTTTCTGCGTTCTTCGAACATCCAAATCCCACTCAAGACTAGAGAACCCCTGTCGCAGCACGGTGGTGTCAAACTCGTCTACCTCGATAATCACCCCTGCAACCGCTGGCGGCTGCACAAGTGCTCCCAGCCAAGTACAAATTTCGGAGAGTTGGAGGTGGCTTCGAGGCCGGAGCGGGTGGGCCGTGAAATCGAGTTCTGGTTGTAGGTATTCAATGGGCTCACAATGAGCACGTTCTCATCTTCATTTACTCTCACTCATCTCGATTGCAAGGAGAATGCGATACAACCTACATCGAATCTATCACTACACTTTGTTTTATTCCCTGAAACAGGAAGTGCCGTCGGAGGAAAGGGATGATACCGAATCGCCTTCTTCTCTGGTGAATTGCTGGTGAACGCAGAAATATGGTGGCATGATGGAGCTACACCACTACTTTTGCCTTTGTCATCTCCGGATTGACTCTCGTTCCCATACACGACGATCGCGTGAGTTTTGAAGAAGAACGGCTGGGAGGAGCATTATTACCTGCTCGTATTCGGTGAGCGATCTGGACCGGGGTTTACACGCTATTTCCTCGTTTTCTTGCGATTTGGACGTAGCTTTCGGATTCTCGTGCGATAGGGGCACCCTATAGTTACCACAATTGTTTTTCTTGTTCCCCGACAATTCTTAGGTTGACCAGTCCATGAAGACACGTCAGTACATTCAGCTCACTAAAAACACGAGGGAAGAAATAAGGTTAGCTGATCGCTGTCTAAATCTTGATCCCGACTGTGACACGCCTCGAGGCGTTCAGCCTTCTCGCCGAAATGCATCTATTCTTTCCTTCCTGCCTTTTCTCTTGTGCCTCTAGCTGAATCGACGCCTTGAACATGTCCTCGACCCTGACGAGCGTAATCCTTGAGATCGATGAGCACAACGAAGACTTGGCTGAAGAGATCGACGTCGAGGCTGCGGGCCAAATCCTCCAGTAACTTTCTATCCACCGCTCTTCCTCCAGCGTCGTATCTGGATTTTAGATATTCTGCGCCGAGAAAGCATCGTCGATGTATGTGATGAGATGCTACTATTCAGGTTCCGCGGAAGCATTTCATACTTGTATTAGGTTCTCGATGTCGGATGTGGCGAAGGCCAGCTGCTGAGTGTCCTGGCACAACCGGCTCCCTGGCTTGCCCCGCCTCCGGATACTTGGTTTCCTGACCGCCGAAGCAATGTAGATTTGAAGTACAAGCCGGACCGCCCAAACCTCCATCCACATCGTATTGCTGGACTGGATATATCCAGCCACGACCTTGAGTTCACTGTCCAAAATACCGCTCCACCTAGCAAAGATGAGGAAGAGGATGCATTTCAGTACTCTCTACGTGTAACGCGTTGGAGGACCTTGTCGTCAAGGTATGGAAGGGAGGTCTTCAAACCATCAACGAAGAATTTGTCGGCGTAGAATGTATTGTCTGCACAGAAGTGTATGTATCTTGAACATCGAATCTATCCCTCTCTTATTTTCTCCATATAGAATCGAGCATCTTCCTCCAGAAATTCTTCCAGCCCTCGCACCTGCCTTGCTTGGAGTTTACCAAACAGAGCGCCTTCTGCTCACGACGCCGTCGTACACTTTCAATGAACGATTCACTCGTCCGAATGCTCCCCGTTCTGCTCGTCTACGTGACGCCTATGCCGATCCCACTGGACGGACTGAGCGTATGTTCCGCCATTCCGACCACAAGTTCGAATGGACACCAGCGGAATTCACTGCTTGGTGTCGCGAGGCCGCAGACGAGTGGGGCTATGATATTGAAGAGTTGGGCGGCGTGGGTCGACCGTTGGAAGACGATCCATGGGGACGCGACGAGGAGCTTGGTGATGCATCTCTCGTGGTTGTATTTCGCCGCAAAGAGGATGGTCAGCAGGGAGCGCGTGCGGAACGCGCTAGAAATGTGCTTCGAGATCTAACTCTCGACAGCGAACCTCACGAATTGTTGGCCGAGCATCAGCACAAAGCGCATGACGCAGCCCAACAGCGACCAACAGCGGATTCCGTCAAACTAATCGGAGACGCCATCAAGAGCAAGATGGAGAGCTTCCGAGAGGCAATTATACCGCTTGAACAAATGTGGTTTGAGCAGGACGTGTCTGCTTTGTGCGGTGGTTATATTGAGGTCATGATTTGGGCCGTGGAGGAGTACGAAGGACTCGATCTCTTGAAGGCTGAAGACGGCGCCAAAGAGTGGTCCATCGAGCTGGTTGGAGGTGTCAAGAACCCGATGGTGATATGGTCCGAGGAGAACAGCCTCGACTTGATTCCCCCAGACTGGATTCCCGGACAAGACCCCGAGGATGTGAGCGACGAGGAGGAGGATTTCTCGTCGCCATCTTCTACTGGTGCGGACGGGGATGTGTCTTGGAATGGGTCTGAAATTGAAGAGCCTGACGCAACGCTGACGAAGGACGGAAGCGAGGAGCATGCGACTTGGAAAGAGAGTTGGGACGAGGCACGAGGATGGGGCGCGGCGGCATGGGGAGAACCGAAGCAGGAATGGGGTAAAACGCAGGAGTGGGGTGCCGTCACTCGCGAAGAGGATCTCAGTGTTTTGGAAATCTAGATGTAGCATTACACGCGTTTTATGCACTTTCCTTGTGAATCCATATTTAGGCTAAAGAGCGCGACGCGACGCGTCGTTACGTAAACCCGTTCTTTGTTCTTTCCCTCCCACCATCATGCCAGGCTACATCCCCCAGGTGGATATCGCGGCCATGAAAGCCTCATCGGATGCTGGCTTCGCCCATATTAAAGCCAATCTGGATGAGAAACGGCTTATTCGAAAGAGGCGAAACTTTGTTGCGATCGTTGTAAAAAGCAAGAAAATTCGTCTACCGCTCTGCAAGCTTGCGGTCGATGCCGGTTAGTCGCTGAACCGTCGTTGGTCTGAATGATTCTGTACTCATCGATTGGGGCACAGCTCGGTCAGGTATGGAGTTGTCCATACGACAATCCACAATATTAATATTAATTGATGTTTTGCTGCCCCGCCTACCTAGATACTGCTCTCGGGAATGCCAAGTTGCGCACTACAAGGCAACACACAAAACAGATTGCGCTAACTTCTCTCGCCCTCCGCTCTGCCGAGCTTTCAATACCACAGTATGTCTCACTGGATGCAGTTACCCAGAGACGGGTGTCTTTGGGCTTGGGACCAAAGACGGAATGGGGCGCTTGGGTTTCTGTGACTGAGATTATTGACTGCCGGTACGCATTAATGCATTTTAATTGCATCGTTGGAAAGCATCGAAATCACCGCAGACTCGCGACTCTTCCTGGAGGAGGGAAGAATGAGCATGATCCAAATGTTGTTTTCGCTATGACCCCTGGTCTGCCCGGATTCAACGGGAAATTTCTTACGTTGAAAATATTGGTTCAGAATCGGTCGAAGACGGCGAAGCCTATGGGCACGTATTTGCTTTTCTGTGTCCTCCATTCTACTACAATTTGATTTTTGAATAGTGGTGATAGGCAGTGGCATCGTGGCAGTTGCGTCGAAGCAGGGGACTCCCATCATTCAAGAGGGCAAGGAGCCCGGCGAGACGAGCCAGATTTTGAATCATTATCCGGATCTGTGAGTGTACTCGTAGTCGCTTCGCAGTGCAGGCGTGACGAATGACAATTTTCAAGGGGTCCTGTCCTCGCATTAGCGAAAGTTGGCGCAGTCTTGACGTACTTCAATGGAAAGGCGGTCAGTAACTCCACTGCTTCATATGTCTCATACGACGATATCTGACCAACAATCTAGCTCGCATCGAAACAGCCCAAAAGCTGCCCAGCCATCAAAGATGCCACCGCATGCGCCGTCTTGCTCAACGTCGGCGAATACGCACAGTTCGAAGTAGAGTTTCGCGCCGGAGGTCCCCAATTGTGACCCATGATTTCCAAGCGCTCGAGCTCCTGTCACATACGGTCATCCCCTGCATTCCCTACGACCCCAAAGCGAAGGGCCCGTTTGTGGAACTCTTAGCGCAAGCCGCTAACAGGGATGAGGTATGCGAGATTCGGCCATTGATCTACCAGCCAGCGGTGGATGCGTGGTATAAGGATTATAAGACCAAGGGACAGTTTGCATACATTGCGAGTCATCACGGGGAAGCAAGGGCTAACCTGCTGGGGCATGGACTCAACGCGATTGGGGAGATGGTGAAGGCCATTGCGAGCGAGGGCATGATAAATCCAACGTTAATGCGCCAATTTGTTAAACCCTCGGCCAATAGAGCTTGACCTAGACTGATTTGTAGTTTCGCCTCAAGAGTCGACCGTGAAGTAAACTCGAGATGTTGCTTGAGGCTCTTGTATATTCGTGTAATAATAGTGATTCACGATACCTGAGTTGACAGGCGGACAACTTTGTCGATGTCATTACCGTTGGTCTCTCAGCAAAGATCTTGTGGAAAGCATTGTAACATGCCGGGATACCACGGAGACGCGCAACACATAAATTGAGCCAGGCATATACAGGCAGATGAACGAAGCTTAAGACCGACACGACCGCCAATCCCACCCAACTCCGAACCACCTCGCCGCTAGGGCGAAACAAAAAATCAACAACAAAAGAACGAATTCGCTCAGAAGAAAGCCCAACAAGCCACCTCCCCGATCGTGACGCGTCCGCCCTCGAGGTCCGTGTCTTGCAGAGCTTCGTGAAACCGCGTGCCGTGGTGTGTCGAGTCCAAGCGTCCCCTTCCGCGCACCTTGCCTCACGCCGCGATCCTCCCGGTGCGAATCCAAGTCGAAAAGAAAAAGAGGCGAATAAAATGCAGCGCCGTGAGCGTCAATGCGCGAGATGCAAAACGTCGTGGGCGAGGGAGGGTAAGACGAAGGAAGGGGGAGATGCCCAATGCAACCGGTGTCCGTGTCCCTAAGCCGAAGCGACTAACCATCGCGCGTAAGGTGCGTCTGCGGGTGCTGCGAAGAGTGAAGTCGAAGTAAACAAAGGCGAGTTGCGATCGAGCATCGGGCGTCGATGTGGAAGGTGTCGAGCGCCGATGGACGGGGGAGGGTAGGACGAGGGAAGGGGAAGAGGCCCAAAGCAACCGATGTCCGGGTCCCCAGGCCCAACGACTATTCACCCTCACAAAGCGCGCGAGGTTGTCGCAGTCGGGACGAAATCGAAGAGTGTGGTGAAAGACGGTGATAGTGGGGTCGTCGCCGTCTCCGAGGGCAGGCTGTGTGCTTGCGTCTGTCTGCGGCGCGCCGGACTAAGGAAAGAATCTGGGGTCAGGAAAGATGGGCAGGCAATAGTAGTGGAGGCGCACTCTTATGAAACGGACACTGCGTCGCGTCCATCGGGAGCGGATAGGAGAGTGGATGGTAGAGTCAACTGAGGGTGAAGGTCAGAGAACGAAAGAACAACAGCGAGAAGAACGTACGCGTAATAGCTGACAGCGAGCGTCCACATATCGAAGGACGTTCAGTCGCGCGGAACTACGACGCTGCACAGAGTGTAAGGAGGGCACACAGCGAGGGCGGGCGAAGCTCACCAACTCGCCAAGAGCGTTCTTTGAAACGACGAGAGTCAGAGATAGATCCTTCACGGTGAGCTAGGACACGCTTACCTTGATTCTGCACCCTCGCCTAGTGAGAATACGACACAAAATACGACCTCGCCTAGTGTCAACGTCGACCTCGACGACCGTCCCCGTTGCAACTGCAAACCGAGTCAGCGACATGCGTAGAAGTAGCTATGAATACTCACTAGACTCTGGCGAGGTGCATGAGATCAATAGAGAGGACCCTGACCATGGTGGGAGAGAGGAAAGAGCAACCCGCCGCGAAGGAGGTGGTGGTTCTGCTGAAGGAGAGGCGGAGTTAGCCGAAGGTATTTGTACCCAAGGGAGGTGGCAGTGCGCCGGTGCCCAAGCGCGTTTGTTGAGGGTTGACGCGTTTTCTCGATTACAGGGAGCGGATGACCCATACAGAATTGCCAGTCGGCGCCCCCGTTTTCGTCAGGAAGATGTGAGCAGGCCCTCGATGGGTTTTCGTCAGTGCGAGATGGAGGTTTGCGAAGTCAAGGTGTGACGAAGCTAACGCGGCGACGAGAGCCAGAAGTGTTGCAGAGTCCGTTTACAAGAGACTAAGGTTATCACGCAACCAGTGAAGGTTCAGCATACAGCCAGCAGGTATCCGTCGTCATTAAGAAAAAGAGGCGTTCAATGGTCGATGACTTCGAGCTGAAAATGCTCCAGTTGCTTTCAGCCCTTCCATGGCTGCGACAACGAGAGCGCACTTTGCGCGAGTCAGGCGGCGCTGGATAGAGACAAAGGTCCACCGATAGATGCACTTTTTTGAAGTCTGTCAAGATCTTCGCGACATTTTGCATGCATTGAATTCTTTGTCTTTTCATCTCGGTCGGTACAAGGCACTGGAGTCTAGACAGGTTCGAGTGGGCGTGTGCGTAATTATACAAAGACTCTATAGGTCCACCAGTGAAGCTAGTGAATCTTCAGAGCTTCGTTTGATGTGGGTAACATTTGATTTGAACTTGGGAGTCCGAACTGTAGCCAAGTGCGTTGCAGTACAAAGGCCGGCCCCCCCAGATCGCTTCAAGTCAAAAGCTCAATATTCCATTCTTGTTGCGGTCGTGGGTGTTGATGTTTTGAGCAAGTTTCTCAAGGTTTTGAAGTGTTGCTTCGAGCCAGAAAAACAGGACAAAGCGTCGAGGTAGGCGCTGCATGAAGGTGTAAGCATGTTTTTGGGTGAGTTTGGTACTGAGAGGTAGAAGGTAGACCGATATTCGCAAAGGAAATCCCGGTAACTGCGGAAAAATCACAGCGAAACGAGTGTTGAGAATGAACCCTGAAAAACGAAAGCGGAGGACCATAGAACGGACAGAATCGAGATGGCGGGTGAAAGGAAGCAAAATATGGGTGGTCGTGGTCCTGAAAAGATGAGGCAGGCATAACAGCGCCTAGCTGTCTCTAGCTGTCACATCCAAGTGATTTTTTGTAGGCTATCTAATCTTGACTCAGACCATAACGCGCTAGCCATAGTACCATGCTCAACTGTGTCTAACCGTCTTCTCTTTGCGTCATGATACCCTCCGACTGCCAACATGTAATTGGACCCTCGGGATTATTCATACCCAGAAATCTCCAATCTTCTCGCACGAAAACCCATGGCAGACGCGATCCTACAATCTCTGACGGCTAGCAATGTTTTTGACCTACGAGGCGTTGTTGCAGTTGTCACTGGCGGTGGAACGGTAAAGCTACCAGACGAGTTGAAGCTTGGAACTAATCCCGTATCGTTTGAAATTAGGGCATTGGTATGATGATCTCGTCCACCTTAGTCGCCAACGGCGCGACTGTCTACATTATCGGGCCCAACCAAGGGGATCTCGACAAGTGGGTCACCTACTCCTGAAGGGCCGGTGCTCGAGCCTTCGGTTGATCTTACTGTAGAGTCTGTTCGAATTACAACGCCGCCTCCAAGGATGTTCCAACCCGGGGATGCATGTATGGACTTCAGGGAGACATCAGGCTCAAGGTCAACCAGCTCCAATATCTATGCTTTGTGGAGCAGTTTTCTCATATTTCTGTCATAGTCAGAGGCGACACGCCTCGCTGCCGCAATTGGTGAACGGGAAAAAGCTGTTACAGTCCTCTTCAACAACGCAGGCATCCACAGAGGAAGATACGAGCGTCCGGGTTCTAACGCGACTGCTGCTGACTATGTCTCTGCGTACTTCGAGAATGTTTCACAAGATGACTTTACGGACGTGCTCAACACGAATGCAGTAAGTGATAACCCACAGCAAGCTTTGAGCCTACTTTTCTCACTTGATTCAATATGCAGGTCGGCCCTTACTGGCTCACATTCGCGTTCCTACCTCTCCTGGAACGTTGGAAGACTGCGGACGCACCAGCTGCGAAGAAATTCGTCCCCCAAGTTATCATGACCTCCTCCATGAATGGGTGGACCAAGGTGATAGTCCCCCTCAATTTATGACCCGGAGCTTCTTGTACTGACGTGCCAAAGGATCCAGCCACAGGCGGACATTCCTTTCCATATCTTATGTCCAAAAGCGCCATCGGTCATGCAACGTCCTCTCTCGCACATGAACTCCTCCCGCTAGGTATCCGCGTCAACGGCATTGCCCCAGGTCAGCCTCTGCCACTGCATACTCCCAATTTATCGTGGCTAATGCGCCATCGATAGGTCTGTTCGCCACCCAGGTACGTTACTGCAGCCTTTCACCGTGTTTCGCTGCTCCCATCATATTCACGTCTTCTCTACCACACAGATGACCACCGGCACCTCCGACGAAATGGGCCGCTCAACCCTTTCGGAGGCGTCGGCTCCCTCATTTCAGGTCCCTGTTCCTCCTGGCTTCGGCTCCACGCGCGACATGGGCACATTGGCGCTCTTCCTTGTCGCAAATTGGTTTGTTAATGGCGAGACGGTGCTGATTGACGGAGGGGTACGTGATCATCTCATATCGAAACAAATGTTTATCTATCCACCTTCCAAGACCCTCTTAAAGCATCCGTCGTCCTATTAGTCGGTAACAACTGCCCTGTATGTTTGTTTTCCTTGCTGAGTTAAGATTAGCTAACTCTGGTTGCGTAGTTTTGCAGCGGTATATCTACAGACTCTACGAGAGAAATGAACATTGGAAATGTTACATGCTGGAATATACAGAATCTCCAATCTATCAGTTTTGTTCTGACGATTCTACATTCTCCTCAACCCACTCCACCGCACCTTCAACCAATACTGCCAAACTCCGCAGTCTGTCCGTCAACTCCTCTTTGAATCGCTCTCGAACATGCGGCTGAAAATAAAGCGTCACTTCCACTGCGTCAAGGCGGGTCGTAGGACTATTCGTGCTTGATGGGTTCGGCCTTGCAAGCTTCAAGTGCCTCACAAATGGCACCGTCCCGACATAGCTTCTCGTTTTGCCGGGGTGACCGAAATGGATGTGCGGGCGCATCAAGGCGTCGAGTCTGCGTTGCATGAATTCGTCATGGATCGTTTCATCAAAGCGAGAAAACCAACCTCAACGTTGAATTCACCAACATATGTCCTTCACCACTGGCTAAATCCATTACCTCCCCATGTGTTGTCGCTTCCTCTGCTCGTCTTGCCTGTAAATCCACCAAAGCACTCAAAAAACCCGGATCTCTCGCTTTCACTATACTTCGCCGCACAGCTGATGCATAGGCCAGGTATGTCTCTTGTTGACCCTTGCCCACTTCGACGACAACCCGATCCGTAGGCGCAAATGTAAACCCATTGAACGACAACTCGGAAGGAACTCCCGCCGCACCCCGCACGTCCAAGATAGTTGAGATAGTATGTATCGGAGGTGTTCCTGGATCAGCGGCATTCGTAGCAGCCGCGACGAGCGCAACCAAACAATCTTGTGCGCTTAATTTGATATCCTGTTCTGGACCGGTTCTGATTGCACTACGCAGCGCCTGCATTTGCGCATTCGAGAGTCGGAAATCCAGCCGTACATTTGCCGGCACCGAGGCGTCCAGCTGCGGGTGTGTCGTTCCAATGCGATAATACGATTCCAATGCGGAAGTGTCGATTCCCTCGAGTGACTCCGCATTCGGCGCGGGGAGATACGTTCGTGCGGCGGCGTACACGGGTTTCGGCTCATCTTCAAGCAGCGCATCCGCGTCCCGGTCAAAGTTCTCAATAGCGCTGGCGACATATAATGCGCTCAACAGCCGGATAAATCGGCTCGCAACATAATCGCTTCCGATTGGATGCCATCGCGTTATACCGATGCTCGTTTTTCCAAGGTTGGGGAAATGCGTGAGGAGGATGGATGCGAGAGGAGTGGTGGGGTCTCGTGTGATCTCTCGGGGGTTGAGAGGGGGGAGAAAGCGGAGGGGCTTTTGGACTATTGCTTCGATGGGGACTATCGTGGTCGACGGAGAGGATGATAGCGTAACGGGAATGCCTTGCGGGGGGAGGGTTAGCTGTTGGCATGGTCCAAGATCGGTATGTTAGAGTTCTTCTCTAAGTAACAAGGAATCTAATTCAACTCACTACCCAAGGCACGCCTCCGCCGTCTGCACATCGCACCCTTGCAGCATACAGAGGAAACCATCTTACTGCTTTCCCGAGTGCAGCACTGAAACGTTTGACATCGACGAGCTCGGGGATGATATATGAGTTTGCTGCATTGTAGCCGAACACGTCAAGTCCGTCAATGGGTAATTCCGAGACGCCGTCAAGAAGGGTGGGTCCAGAAGGTTTGACGAGGAATGTCGTCGTCGTTGATGAAGCTGATTCTGCCATGGCAGACGCGACACACGACGTCTGTATTTATGTGAAATCCGGCGTCTAATGAGATACCCCGAAGCCCATTCGTCGCGGTCAGGTGGGTGGTTCGGGGTGAGTGACTATTGGGTGTCGTTTTGCATGGGTATTGGAGGGAACCCAGTTTACCGCACAATGCATTCCGAGCATAGTTTAGGATAGAAATTGCGTCAAGCAACTTTACTCGCTGAAGGAATTGGTTCGGTTTGGCAGTCTTTTCTCCTTCGCGACACAGAGGATGGAGAGGTGCACCACTCACAGTACACCATTCCGACAATCTGGTCTCGAATGTTGACCGGACGATCGTTGCATGGTGGAGACGCGTTCTTATGGGGGTGAATTTGTTGGAACATGCCAGCCAATCGTATTTCTGCGGAACCATAGGAATATCTTCGGTACTGCGGCAATCGTACTTTCGGGCGAGTTAAAGGCATTTGAGCGTATAGTACACAACGCGCGCCTTGGGGAAGCAATATTACTGGCGTGTTTGAATCATAGTGTTGCTGCAGATCTGGCTGAGAGCGCAGGAAGACTGAGTTGCGGTAAGAGACGGTGGAGGACTGCATTTTGGTGAGCGCGAGACGAAACCGGTGACAGACGAGCGAGCCTCTTCACAACTGTCTTCGGTCATTTTCTGTCAAAAAAGGGGCGATCGAGTTTGGCGAGCTCGCGGAATTGTACCAGCCGCAACATGAAGCAGCCCTTGAAGTAAAGGCAACATGGACTTGAACTGACCAAACGTTGAGCATCTTGAGGTATCCATTGGAAACCCAGCTAGAGATGAAAGTAAAGGCAAAGTCCGAGACGCGATCTGTCATGGACGAGGGTGTGAACGCATTCACGCCTGTTGCGCGTTCGGGCTAGAGTATTTGCGATTCGTGAACAGGCATACCTGTGAACATGGTGTTACGCGTTCAAGTTCAAATTCGGTTGAAATACTGCAGTATTCAAAGAATAAGCGAAAGATACAAGACGGAAAAGGGAGATAAGTATTATTAATAGATGCAGCGGAGCTACGCAGTCATTGGGAAGCGATTGGGATATTCCACGATTTGGGGACCACTCCCTCTTAATTGTGGTTATCTGCTCCTCCTCCACTGCCACACTGCCCGAAGGCGTAGGCCGAGCCACAGTAGAAGCTGTTCGGATTCATATTCGGCGCTGCCAATGTTACGTAGCCTGAATATGTGCCTCCGTGGGTGAGGCGGATGCAGTGCACGCCACAGACCGAGCTGTTCTGAGAGCGCAAGTAGACATCGATGGCACCCGCAATAGTCTTCAACTCAGCGCTTGTATCGCACTGTGCACCGTTTTCACCGGTTGCGTTGACTGTCCAGGTGACACCGTCGACGCCGCCTATGGGGTTTGAACATCAATACGGAGGCGGAGAGAGTAAAGTGCAAGCTGCAATATATCGGACAGGAAATTCACCTGAGTGTACGGTGCAGTCATTGTTGTCCGAGTCCGACTTCAGGATGGACGCAATGCCGATACCTATGGCTGACAAGAAGGCTGCGGCTTGAATGCAGTTGCCGGTTTGGGCTGCATTGGCTATGCAGTAATCCACATTCCTCCTGCCCGCCACGTCGGTCGAGTTCGAGTTAGGGAAGCCAAAGAGAGGTGGGCCGGTCGGCACCCCGTTGGTAATGTCAATGTGAGCAAGGGTGGTGGGCGTGCTGCTTGCCCCCAAATGGGTCACTGTTCGAGTCTTGACCAACAGCTACGCCCGAGACGGGCGACCAGAAACTCGAGAGCATGGCCAAGGCGGCAGTGGAGTAGGTGGTAGCGCGCATTTTGAAATCGAACGCAGGTTATATGTGAAGTTGGGTTACTGAGTGGGGAGGATTGTGAGTTGAGGGTCAAGGAGTAGACTGGCTCGAATTTATACCATCGCTACATTGCCGATTGGCGGTATACCGCCATACCGTACGAAATCGAGACCGTCATCCCAAAACACGTGTTAGTTGCAGAGACATCGGAGTGTACGAGCCCTGAGAACACAGGTAGTCTCTTCGAATGCATCCGCGGTGCTTCGGGGGATTTCTTCTCTCTCTCATAGACAATTGATTTGTGAGACGCGTTGCGGAGACATCGGACTGTGCGAGTCCTGGCAACACGGAGAGTTCTCCCCATCCGCTGTTTCTAAGCGTTCAGATAGCTTAATAAGCCACACCCAAAACATAGAATGCGCTTCGCGAGCTCCACATAGATCTTGAGATAGTTTGCTGCCTTTTTCTTTGCTCGTTATCCCGAAATCGGAAAAGCAGCCTTGCCGAGGCGGCGAGGCCGCGTATTGCTCGAACGGGTACAGCCCCAATGGCCGATTTAGGGCTTGAAGAAGTCGTCGTGTAACCCAGGTTAAATCAGAGTCTGAGATAAACGTAAACGGTAAAGGCCTAAGAACACCGGGGTCACGGGTGGTCACAATGTGACATCCAAGTCAATAGCAGTCAATAGCTGCCTTCCATAAATGGTGAAACAACTCTGAAGTCCTGAAAAGGCAGTTTGTGGCTGTGACTAATGCCACTGAGGAGGTGCGTTGCTACCATACAAATCTGGACTATACACTGTGCAGTATACTTGCAGACAGCTCGCTCGAAATTACTTCGTTGTAGTCAGCGCGTCATTCTCACTTGGAGTCAAAAGAAAGCAATGAGATGCGTAAATTACAATGATACAGCGACTATAAGTACGAAAGCGAATTCCGAGTGAGAGAGCAATGCGAGAGCTGGTTGTAATGTTACAGAGTGTATACGGAGATCCAGTTAAATCTGAACTTTGCACGAGTCGGATAATAACTCGAAGAAATCCTCGGAGGTGTAGCACATGCCTGCCGATCCCTCATCAGCAAAGGTCAGATAGAATAGCTTTCCTTCAGGGGTGCAGACTATCGAGGAGACCTTGTAAAAGTTACCCGACTTTTTCGAAACGAAGAACTGGCTGGCGTTGAGAAGGGGATCTGGGTTTCGTCGATACTTGTTAATGTCCACACGCTTGAGGGGGAGACGGGTGGCATTCCGGAAATCCATGGAGCGGAGAGTGGAGGCGGGCAGTAGCTCGGGATAATCCGGTTCGAGGTCTTGTGCAGCGGGGGTAGGGATGGTGGCGGGAGGGAGTTGGTGAGGCGGCGGATGATTCGCAAAGCGTTTGTCGCTGATCAAAACATGAGCATCACAGTCTCAAGTAGAGTAGGTAGTAGATGTGGATAACTGACTGGAGAGCGACACGCAATGCCGATACCTCCTTCACCAACTCGAAGTCGTTCTTCGCCCCCAGCATCATCTTGACCTGCGCACTGTGGGTAGGGATTTAATTAGCAGCAGCCTTGAAAGATAACGAAGATCGTACAGGAACATCGCACTGGCAACGGCATCCATGCGCCTTGAGATACGTGGTTAATATTCATTCACAGAGTATAGAAATTAACATACTCCTTGAGTGTGGATGCCACAACCTCCAGATCTCGCTCCGCTAGGGCTATAGCAGCTTGCATTTGGTCGGGAGGCGGCATAGAGCCAAACGAACGTCTGCCCACCGCGCCCCGGGCATACGCCTCTGCCACTTGCTCCTCAGTCGCTTGTCCGATGATGGCGCAATGATCGCCTGCCACCACGTCCAGGTTGTAGAGCTCCAAAGCAAGCTCCTTGGCAAGGGCTTTCCGAGTCTGGGCTTTAGTGAGACGAGGCATGATGTGGGGATTTGGGGTGTAAGAGATGTCGATGAGTATGTTGATGGAGCAGGTTCAAGTTGAACGCTCAGTCCTGTCTTTATATCTGTTTGCTGCCACCGTGGGAAACATTACCTGTGACCGCACGCGTTGTCACAGGTGTCACACTGTGTGGGAGTCAAAGCGTGAATCAAAGCGTTTTTACCTGGAGGCTGCAACTAGTCTGCAACTCTGATGCTGTCTATTGTTCGTTGGAACTCCAGACCATCGGCAAGATTCAAAATCAAAGCAGCTACTACGGCTCAATCAAGGAAAGTCAAAGCGTTCGGCATCGTTTGCACTCAAAGCGTCCGGCAACGCTTGGGCGAGTTTGGGGCGAGTGGATGCCACTGCCACTGGATTCCTCAAGTTTGGCGAAATATGACACGGACGCTTGGACAAGCTGAGCCTCGGCGAACGATTGCTGCATAGTTTGTCCGGTCAATGCTGATTGCGGCGGAATACTAGTATGTCCATGGATCCATTCTCTCTTCGAGATACCTACTTGGATTACTTGAAAATACCTATATTGAGGGACAGCGCAGCGGCTGTCGGCGGTTCAGGATCTGTTTCCTGCCGAATGTCCCCCAGTCAGTACTATGTTCCAAGTCCACTCCGTCGATCAGTGCCAAAAGCTAAAACGAACTCAGAATTCACACAACGCTTTGTATGCTTAGGCGTTCGAACACAAAGCGTTCGATCTGGACGCTTGGACGTACTGTGGGTATAAATGCCCACAGGTCAGCACTCTAATAACTGCACCGATCGTCTTCCCCTCCCCCACCCCACTCACCACCGTCCATGGCTGCTGTTGTCCCTCTCGCCGCGCCTTACCCTCCTATTCAGTTCTTTTTTTACCCCATAACCACGTACGGTATATCCTACGACATCTCCACGCGGCCCACCGAACGGGATCTGCCCCAAGGGTGGAATTCTCGCCGATGTATGTAACCGTTGTCCTGCGGACTCCTACTCAAGCTGACCTTGCTTCCAGCAAACACATATCACCACATCAGTCAACATATGACTGCAATGGGTTTCGTCCGCAACCAATACTCAGTCTGGGTTCGTCAAAACACGAACGCGGTCCATACA
This sequence comes from Favolaschia claudopus, assembly GCA_037176885.1. Taxonomy (NCBI): domain Eukaryota; kingdom Fungi; phylum Basidiomycota; class Agaricomycetes; order Agaricales; family Mycenaceae; genus Favolaschia; species Favolaschia claudopus. Next base: position 20,640 of record JAWWNJ010000442.1, read on the forward strand.
TGGAACACCATGTGGCTTCTCCAGATGATACCTCCTCCAAACAAGTTTTCTTCGACCGTGAAACGTCTGCTCATGAGCCGTATGGACCATTTCGCCCAAATGGATGTCACAGCATCTATTCAATTGGGCGGTGCCGTTGTCAACTACCTCGTTGGCCCTGTCCCCAGGGGTCTTGTCCACCAGCCCTTGGCACTGCAACCCCCAGCTGGTGCAATCCCCGCTAACGCCCCATTTGTGCGGCCTAGGGACACCAAACCCAGCCCAGCGGCTAACAACCGGGGCAGCTATTTCCAGTAATTGCAAGGCATTCGCTTCGTGAATTCATGATCCTGTTATCTTTTGAAAGTTGGTTGACGTTGAGAACCACAGCGAAAGTGGCTAAGCTAATAGATGTATTGTAACTATACAAAGGTTGCCTCCGTGGTGGGTGTCAACGTATATTGTCGTCTTGCAACATTTGTATTGTACTTAGATGTCTCCTCAATCTCATATCATGTCCACTTCAGGTTTCGAGGGCAGCTCAGGCCCCGGGTGAGCGCACCGCGTTCCATTTCTCGAGATTTCCCAGGTCAACCAGAAATCTTTTGTAACACAAATGAAAACCAACCTTCCCGAATAAAGGATTCCCCTTTTCCGGAGAGAGAGAAGTAGCGGACCCAATTTGGGAAACGCAGGACCTGAGTGTCAGGTGTAGAGTACAGTGGTACAGCAACGATTGCAAGTCACACGAAAAAACATACATTCCAACTCAGGCCTTGCCCCCACCTTGCTTCAACGCCTCCCTCCCAATTCTGACCAAATCGTCATTCTCCAACGGCTCTTTCTCGAATCCATTTATCACTTGATGTATCATCGCCGCCGAAACCTCTTCCAAAGAAACACTCGGGGACCATAATTAGCTTCAGACCCGCAGCAAGGATCGTGCTGGCGAGACTTCGTTTGATGAGTCCTGGTTTCGCCACGGATGCTTCGAATTTGTGCTCGGCGGCGAAGGATAGGACGCGGTTTTCTGTCTCTCCCTACAATGTTGATGCGCAGTTGAGTAAGTAAGGATAAATATTGTGTCGCGAAGTGTACGAGGAGAGAAGGTACGCACTCTCATCCGGGAATACTCTGGCATGTAGAACGGCTGCTTATCAGACGGACTGCGGGGGGCGCCGGTGCCGCTCATATAGAGAAAGCGGAATGGTTGGGCGATGCCGGGCGTCGTGCATTGCGTTTAGGCCTGCTAGAGTGGAGGTCTGGCAGACGCGCGTTACTTCTTCGAATGGAAATGCCTTTGATTTCGCTGGGGTGATGGCTACGGTCCTGGTTGTAGAAAAAATTCGAGTTCGATTTTTTCATGGTTGCGAGGATGTTGTCGACGGACCAGATACAAGCGTCCGCCCCAGCCAAGTCCTTCCTCACCTCGTCAGGATATTCGTCGTAATCCTTGACCACCACACTCTTCAATTTGCTCGCTGCCTCTTCTGGCACACCTGTAGGAGGCTGACTGGCCGCCGTGCGAGTGCGACGATGGAGGTGATTGCGGGGGTTGCGGAGACTTTGGCGGATGACTTCTTGTCCTACGAAGCCTGTGGCGCCTGCAACGATGAGCTTCATGTTGTGGTTGTGGTTGAGAAGGCCTCACGGGCTCGTAGGATCGACGTGATGGTAAGGTCAGACATGCTTACGCCAAGTCCGCGCATGAAATGACGCGAACGTGACCGTGACGCGACGTGATCGCGTAGTCACACGACGAGCCACGAACTTTCAATTCACACCGCAGGAGCGCGCAAAAAAGGCTCCCCACAGTTAGATTTTAATCTTACATATTAGGGTACAAAAAAAACTCCCAATATAGTACTTTGATCTCAAAGATAAAAGGCCCCCTGAAAGTTCCCCCGATTAGTCCTAAATTTAGGTACAAAACAGGCCTCATCATTTTTGGAATAAAAAGCTGCGACTTGAGCGGCCCATTTCCGCGCAACTTACATCAGGTATCAGGGCGCCTGAATTTCCCTTCTTATCACACATAATAAAGAGCTTTATCTGAGCCTGATTATTACCTATAAGAAGCTGGGAATTAGGGCGCAAGATATGGCAAATATCAAGGCTGAGTAAAAGTTGGCCTGATATTTGCCATATCAGGCTCCCATTTACCCATCGTCCGATCATCCACCGACGCGTCGTCCGCCTGTCTCGGTAACCCAGACGTTCCGGTGATCCGTGCCACGCGAGTTCGGGTAAAAATGATGGACGCGAGGATCACCGGAACGTCTGGGGCAATTGCTGTAGAGGCACCGCCCATGGTGTCACATCACGCTATCCCTCCCTTGCATTGAGTGTACCCTATATGCTTTAGTTCACCCTCAATATTATATTTTCAATGCTATAAACATGCCAGGGCCCAGAATAGCTCCAGCAGACTTCTAGCTTTATTCTGTGAGGTCCTTGGAGCTCATCACCGACAAGTCAGCCAAATGGCCCTGGAAAGTGGCTGCTTTGATCGGTGAAAAGGACACTGAAAATGTATCAAAATGAGTCGGGAAAATTGGAGGCATGAATCAATGGAGTCTCCTCTGTACTTTGCGCAATTTTGGAGCATATACCACAGGGGGAAGGGGGAGGAAACTGGCTGTGACAGCATGGGTGTTGTGACGGGGTAACTGCCCCAGACGTTCTGAGAGCATCTTGCGCACATCAAATTTACCCGACCTCGCGTGGCAAGGATCAATTGCGGACCGCCGGTCCGCTCATGCGCGCGCAGCGCGCGAAGATGCTCTCAGAACGTCTGGGTTACCGAGACAGGTCGTCCGCTCATCGGACGCTCATCGTCGCGGTACCAGGCGAAAAAGCACCGGCAATCAGCGGGCGTTTAGTGTGACCGATTTGTGACGCAGCTTTCAGCTTTCTTGAAGCTTTCATCAACACCCACGACGACGACGACGACGACGACGCGAGTCCGCATCGGCGCTGCCGACACCCTACAACAACATTGAAGGTCTCGGGAAGCTATCGACATCCAGCAAAGACGTGTGCCATCTACGGTGTTCCCCGCTACCGATCCATCCCATTCCCATCACCACCTCTCCCTCCTTTCCCGCGACCGCTACCCTGCTCTTCGTGTTCTGGCCCATGACATGCCGCATCGCGCCTCCTGCGTCAATTGTGCAATAGGTGGATCCTCACATGCCATTTTTCTCTTCTTGATTTTGTTTTCTTACTTCGATGCGACGCTTACTTGAAC
>JAWWNJ010000443.1:0-23664 GCA_037176885.1 Favolaschia claudopus
GGATCATCAAGGCATACACCTTTTTGGGACACGATCAAAGGCATACACCCTTTTCGGACAGCATACACCATATAGGGTGTATGCCATCACCACAAACACCATAAACGAGCCAGCTTCGCCTCGGTAATCATGTTTGTGGGCGGCCAGAAGGAGAAGAAAAAAATCGCCGGAAAAGGAAAGAAGGAAGGAGGAAAAAGGGAGAATTTCGAAGGATTTCATGCCTATCTCAGCCTTGTAGAACTCGATTTTTTCTTCGCTGCGCGGCATGATTTTGCTGTTGGCTAAGAAACGCTCAGTTCATGGCTGCAGACACTAGCAGATCTACTGGTGTTCCATAACAGAACCCTCCCATCAGAGGAGAAATTTTGCTGGAATGTTCAATCAAAAAACAGGGCCGCCGTAAGTGTCTGTTAATTTTGTTTGATAAGATAGAGAATCCCTGTTATTGAGCTACACAACGATTCTGTCTTCTCGACATAATCTCAACTACCAAATAAAAAATGGAAGGAGCGAGCAAACTCCAAAAATGATCGCAGTTTTGTCACTACAGCAGGGAGGAAATTAGGTAAGGTAAGATATTGTCTCGCCAACCACCAGTGGTCCACCACATTCTTTGAGAATCTCAGGTCTCCCATACTCCAAATTGCTGCCAGCAGCATCCCCGCAGAGTGTTGAATATCATTTCAGAACCAAATTGTGCATCGGTGATGCCAGGATAAATTGAGACACGGTCCATACTGCTGCAGAGCATTCCCCCCATCCTAAATCCAAGCCTTGGATACTACACTGCATTTTTAACACTGCGCTCAGACGCAGAATTCAATCAAGAATGAACGGAGAAGTAAATCAAGGGGCCTCGGCATTCGCCGGCTTGCCCGTTTTGGTGTACTTGTGATGGTATCACCTTCATACGCCTTTTTTGGATGGATCATCAAGGCATACACCTTTTTGGGACACGATCAAAGGCATACACCCTTTTCGGACAGCATACACCATATAGGGTGTATGCCATCACCACAAACACCATAAACGAGCCAGCTTGCCTCGGTAATCATGTTTGTGGGCGGCCAGAAGGAGAAGAAAAAAATCGCCGGAAAAGGAAAGAAGGAAGGAGGAAAAAGGGAGAATTTCGAAGGATTTCATGCCTATCTCAGCCTTGTAGAACTCGATTTTTTCTTCGCTGCGCGGCATGATTTTGCTGTTGGCTAAGAAACGCTCAGTTCATGGCTGCAGACACTAGCAGATCTACTGGTGTTCCATAACAGAACCCTCCCATCAGAGGAGAAATTTTGCTGGAATGTTCAATCAAAAAACAGGGCCGCCGTAAGTGTCTGTTAATTTTGTTTGATAAGATAGAGAATCCCTGTTATTGAGCTACACAACGATTCTGTCTTCTCGACATAATCTCAACTACCAAATAAAAAATGGAAGGAGCGAGCAAACTCCAAAAATGATCGCAGTTTTGTCACTACAGCAGGGAGGAAATTAGGTAAGGTAAGATATTGTCTCGCCAACCACCAGTGGTCCACCACATTCTTTGAGAATCTCAGGTCTCCCATACTCCAAATTGCTGCCAGCAGCATCCCCGCAGAGTGTTGAATATCATTTCAGAACCAAATTGTGCATCGGTGATGCCAGGATAAATTGAGACACGGTCCATACTGCTGCAGAGCATTCCCCCCATCCTAAATCCAAGCCTTGGATACTACACTGCATTTTTAACACTGCGCTCAGACGCAGAATTCAATCAAGAATGAACGGAGAAGTAAATCAAGGGGCCTCGGCATTCGCCGGCTTGCCCGTTTTGGTGTACTTGTGATGGTATCACCTTCATACGCCTTTTTTGGATGGATCATCAAGGCATACACCTTTTTGGGACACGATCAAAGGCATACACCCTTTTCGGACAGCATACACCATATAGGGTGTATGCCATCACCACAAACACCATAAACGAGCCAGCTTCGCCTCGGTAATCATGTTTGTGGGCGGCCAGAAGGAGAAGAAAAAAATCGCCGGAAAAGGAAAGAAGGAAGGAGGAAAAAGGGAGAATTTCGAAGGATTTCATGCCTATCTCAGCCTTGTAGAACTCGATTTTTTCTTCGCTGCGCGGCATGATTTTGCTGTTGGCTAAGAAACGCTCAGTTCATGGCTGCAGACACTAGCAGATCTACTGGTGTTCCATAACAGAACCCTCCCATCAGAGGAGAAATTTTGCTGGAATGTTCAATCAAAAAACAGGGCCGCCGTAAGTGTCTGTTAATTTTGTTTGATAAGATAGAGAATCCCTGTTATTGAGCTACACAACGATTCTGTCTTCTCGACATAATCTCAACTACCAAATAAAAAATGGAAGGAGCGAGCAAACTCCAAAAATGATCGCAGTTTTGTCACTACAGCAGGGAGGAAATTAGGTAAGGTAAGATATTGTCTCGCCAACCACCAGTGGTCCACCACATTCTTTGAGAATCTCAGGTCTCCCATACTCCAAATTGCTGCCAGCAGCATCCCCGCAGAGTGTTGAATATCATTTCAGAACCAAATTGTGCATCGGTGATGCCAGGATAAATTGAGACACGGTCCATACTGCTGCAGAGCATTCCCCCCATCCTAAATCCAAGCCTTGGATACTACACTGCATTTTTAACACTGCGCTCAGACGCAGAATTCAATCAAGAATGAACGGAGAAGTAAATCAAGGGGCCTCGGCATTCGCCGGCTTGCCCGTTTTGGTGTACTTGTGATGGTATCACCTTCATACGCCTTTTTTGGATGGATCATCAAGGCATACACCTTTTTGGGACACGATCAAAGGCATACACCCTTTTCGGACAGCATACACCATATAGGGTGTATGCCATCACCACAAACACCATAAACGAGCCAGCTTGCCTCGGTAATCATGTTTGTGGGCGGCCAGAAGGAGAAGAAAAAAATCGCCGGAAAAGGAAAGAAGGAAGGAGGAAAAAGGGAGAATTTCGAAGGATTTCATGCCTATCTCAGCCTTGTAGAACTCGATTTTTTCTTCGCTGCGCGGCATGATTTTGCTGTTGGCTAAGAAACGCTCAGTTCATGGCTGCAGACACTAGCAGATCTACTGGTGTTCCATAACAGAACCCTCCCATCAGAGGAGAAATTTTGCTGGAATGTTCAATCAAAAAACAGGGCCGCCGTAAGTGTCTGTTAATTTTGTTTGATAAGATAGAGAATCCCTGTTATTGAGCTACACAACGATTCTGTCTTCTCGACATAATCTCAACTACCAAATAAAAAATGGAAGGAGCGAGCAAACTCCAAAAATGATCGCAGTTTTGTCACTACAGCAGGGAGGAAATTAGGTAAGGTAAGATATTGTCTCGCCAACCACCAGTGGTCCACCACATTCTTTGAGAATCTCAGGTCTCCCATACTCCAAATTGCTGCCAGCAGCATCCCCGCAGAGTGTTGAATATCATTTCAGAACCAAATTGTGCATCGGTGATGCCAGGATAAATTGAGACACGGTCCATACTGCTGCAGAGCATTCCCCCCATCCTAAATCCAAGCCTTGGATACTACACTGCATTTTTAACACTGCGCTCAGACGCAGAATTCAATCAAGAATGAACGGAGAAGTAAATCAAGGGGCCTCGGCATTCGCCGGCTTGCCCGTTTTGGTGTACTTGTGATGGTATCACCTTCATACGCCTTTTTTGGATGGATCATCAAGGCATACACCTTTTTGGGACACGATCAAAGGCATACACCCTTTTCGGACAGCATACACCATATAGGGTGTATGCCATCACCACAAACACCATAAACGAGCCAGCTTCGAGGGTCATCGGTACCGGTCATCAAAGAGATCACTGGATACAGTCAAACACGCATTGTCTGATTCGTCTCGTTTTGGTTTATATATTCCATTGGCGATCTATTCTCTATGTCAATGTCCTTTCAGAGGGGTGTTTGGAGTATGTTTGGAGTTACAGTGCTTCCGTTAAATTGTTTCTAAGTATCTCGGTAAATAAATAATGTGTGGCAATGACAGCTTATGCATTATGGCTGAACACCAGGTACATGCTGAATATATAAGATCTAAAATTTCTGGGTACATCGAGTCGGTGTGCCGGTTGTTTCTTAGTTTTACATACTCTAACAAAGGTTCGGCACCTGCCGCTTGCGGCCTTATCTCAGTTCATGAACATTCGTTCGTGGGCTCTTGTTGTCTTTGTTGGTGACTCGGTAAAGCTGAACGACTTCAGGTCTGGGTCTCGAGCGAGCAGTGGACAAAGGCAGCGCATTGATAGTAGTGTATGATTGGAGCTTCAACGTCGAGCACGTATCAAACAGATTGTTGAACAAGTTGTGGCAAAGATCAGAAGCAAATGAATTGTATTGCGAGATTTTAAATTATCGACCCGCCTCGGCACAAACTGGAATGTGGTTCGCAGCCATGATTCTTTAAGCTGAGCAAACAATATTTGTGTCGTTCCGTCTGGCATTAGGAGTCTAAGCTTACTTGAACGAGTGGGTTTCTCGGTTTCTTCGACACTGAATAGTTGTCCGACCCGCTCGTAGGTAATGATTTCGTCCTAGACCGGTGACCGTCTGTCTATGGAGGCAAGCCTGTCGACAGGCTCGCCTTCATACACCGGCTGGATTCGAGCCTAATTTCGTCCGAGGCTTCGACAATCGGCCGTTTGGCAAATCTCCCGAATTTATTATTCCCGGGAGCCCTCCCGGCGTCAGACCTACCCGAGATTAAAGGCGCTGGTAGCGGCTTACCAGGTCATGGGCGAACACTGAGCTTTCATCGGAATTCGCGTATCTTGCAATTACATAGTATGTAATGAGGCAGTCACGTGACCGCGTTTCTTTATCTCGCGAATCACTCTCACTGCCCTCTCACGTCGACTCGGACAGCGACAAAGGCTGTCCTTGGCGTCGGTCCGACGAAACGTGGGCTTGTCTTGAGCTTGATCCTCAAAGCGTTGAATGTCTCGTTGCTCAACATGACTGAATCTCCACTCCTCCGTCCTTGAATCCTCCTGGGTCTACAAAATGGGGCTGCTCTGGTGGACTGGCTGCGGGCAGCTGTAACCTGCGGGAAAATCTGGCAAAAGTGGCGATTTTCCGACCTTTTCCGACGGCCTTTGAATCCTGATCAGCGGAGTCAACTCAAATCAGTCACTGCCCGCCTCTAAGTATTAAACGTCGATCATCTCAACAACTGGCCAACACCTTGGGGCAATGACCATCTGTCGTACGTTACAGGCGTCGATGTCCTCAGCCCAGCTGAAACGGATTTGTCGCTTGTCATCATAATGGCAGGAAGCGAGCAAGACCCAACCATTGGTTCTTCCTTCCTCCCACCACTTCCAAGAGAGCCTCCGTCGTACGCCTCAGGTTGGGTGTTGTCGGTGCTGGACCCTTTCTTTCTTCTTCTTCTTCTGTCGCTCTCTTGTTGTTTTTCTCGATTCTAGTTTTCGCTTTCATCTCTTCGACACTTAATCCTTTTGCACGATGTTCCACAAGCCAACTTTAATACTCAAGTCAACGGTAAGCCCTCCTTGATCTTATTCTAGTGGAAGCTGACGTCTCCTACAGTACGCCGCTATTACTCTCAGTGTGTCGTATTCTTTGCGGTAGATTCCCGATCTGACTGTTTGCAGGTCGCGTCACTATCGCGTTCTTTCTCTTCTCTTTGATCCACTGCTTCGCACAAGGCATCATACAAGCCCTCCTATACAGCGTCGATTCCGAGTTCGAGGGGGTCGTAACGCAAATCATTCAAGCCGCCAGAATCCCGCTACAAAATTTGACTCTCCTTCAAGGCTCGCCCAATCACTGGACGCTTAGTATGTGCGACGACATTCCGCATGGACAGCCGCGGTATCCGTGCTCGGTAATCTTTCAGTCGGGTGTCGGCGTTGGTAAAACACCTGGAGCCGTTGAAGCGGTAAGTATGTCCGTATTTTATGTCACTTCTCGCGAGTTCTCATAAAAAGTGTTACTTCAGGGTATCCGAGACTCCGTATCGGTGCGTTCAATGTTCATCTGCATACCCCGATCAGCATCATGACATCCTCTAGATCCTCCAAGATTACAACGCGGGATTTACCGTTGCCCCTTCTTTCGATAGCAACAATAGTCTCGCAGGAGTAACAGTCGAATCCAGCGCCGCCGCGCCCGTTTTCCTGAGCCGACAATGTGCGCGGATTCTAATGTACCCCCAGCAAGTGTGAGCGGCCTCATTCCTGTGTCTTTTCTCCTCCTTACCAGACCGAAGCCTTCAAAACTCCGTTCGCGAAGATATAGCGTTCATATTCTTCCAATTCTGGCTCATGGGTGTCTCCCTCTTTGGTGTTTCTCGAGGATCCATTCCGCATATGTGAGTTTTGTTCATTTCTCTTCATCCTCGTATTCGCCCCTCAACGATGACGCAGGCTTACCGCACTGGGATCCCGCTTCCTGATAACCGCCTGGAGCTCATATATTCTCATATACCGAACGAACAGTCAGAAGGGAATTTTCCAGGAAATGGTATCGACGCCAGGGACAGAGTGCGGCGTCGAGCTGTTCCCTACTTACTTTGGGACGCGTTATGCATTCAATGTGCGTTATCTTCGTTTTCGTTCGATGTCAGCTAATGAAATGCTTCAGGTCGCGGATGCCGTGCTCAACTTCTCCGCTCTCTTCGTATCCGGTCTACTCTCATGGAAGCTGTTGAAGGTATACTTCTCATTGTCCTCACAGACTTTCAGCCTTACTCAACGCCCTTTATTAGGTTTACAAGGCCCAATCGGTCAAGCGTGTTGGGGCGCCTGAAAACGTCATGCGTATCTATAAGGTCAGTTTCCTCCTGCTGCCTGACGAAAGCACACCTAACACTTGTCTTCTGTTAGTTCTTCATGGCAGTTCAAGCCGTATTGCAGCTAGAGGTCTTCGTACTCATCGTCGCGACAAGGTGCTGTCCAGTGTTGTTATTTCCTTACATCGCCAATGAACGCTTTCCAGCCTTTGGGTCGACCTTCTGACCAAGACAGCCATCAGCGTCCTTTCCACTCACACCACGCTCTACAACGCTCTCATCCTCGCGACGACCATCCTCGTTATACCATGGATCGCCTTGGTTCGTCGAACTCCCATTCCTCCTGGTCGTTCTGTCACATCGTCTAACTCGGAGAATAGGGTTGGTATGGTGTCCGACTGGAACGAAAGTCATTCATCATATCTTTCCTTGGCGTCGGCTTTTTCTTTATCGCTGGCTGGTCCATCATGTTCTACTCGATAGTATATCGTTGGTCAGTCCTATTCGCTACTTGCTAAAAGACGTTGGCTGAAAATCGATGCCGCAGGTCCTTCGTTCAGTGGCCCTATCTCGCCTGCTTCGGCGTCGCGTCCTTCATCCTCATTATGTCAGTTTCGCATTGACTGCATTCTTGTTTTCGACACTCTAATTTCGAGACAGTGCTAGTATGGTTTTGGCAACAATATGCTGGAGGAACTTCGATCAGGGGCTCGCTGAATACTGTCCGTCGCCATACTTTCACCACAGTCATCCTCCTTACTCTCTTGACAGTGCACGCCGAAGCTGCACTGGCTGACTTTACCCCCGAAGTCTTCCAACACAGCGACATTGAAAAATCCGGCGAAAAGAACGGCGACTTCTACACCTACGACGAGCCCGATTTCCCGTTACCTACGTTCCATGCGAAAGCCCATTCACGTTCAGGCAGCAATTCCTCGTTTCCCGCACCCATACGAGGCCCGCCACCGTCGTACGACAAGCCTTACTCTGGCAAACCAATGCCTTTCTGATCTTGACGATCATCCGGACATTTTTCCTTTGGGACCTTGTATTTGGAACGGACTCCGAGCACACGCAGACTCTCAAATGTACAATGTTACGATTAGTCACGCACTCCGTTACACACATAGTACCTAGTCAATGGTTATCGATAGGTAGAGAAGGTCAGTCCCGGGAAGGATGTGCCACAAGAACATTCACCACCGTCTAGAAGTAGTTTCCGGGCGGCTTGTTTTTGCCATCGCTAGGTCTGCGAGGCAGCCCAACTGCTTGCATTGGCACCGATCCAGATCTGACCGCAGCTGGAACAGGCTTCGTGGGCTCTGGTACCGCAGTTGGCCGCTCCCCAATGGTCTGAGAACGAAGCGGATTTGCTAATGTGAGTGAGCTCGGAGGCAACACAGCGGAATCCGCTCGAACGAGGTGTCGAGATCGGTCGCTGTCATTGCTGCCTATGCTCGCGGTGCGACTACCTGGTTTCACAACGACAGGCGACATCGACATCCGATTAGCCATCGCATCCATGAACATTGCGGTGGAGCTCGACATATGGATGGTGTCTGCGGGTGACTTGCCAGCGGCATCCTCAGAGAATATGGCGGACATGCTCTTGCTGGGTTTGCGAATGTGTGAGGCAGCCTTCTCGTCGTCGTAGGAGTATGTGGGCCCGGAATACGAATATTCCAAGACCGGTTGCTGTTGCTCTAGGTCGAAGCGCGACTTCTCGTCCGTGAACGAAGCAGCGTCATCTCCCTGAAAAAATGATAAACCATTGCAACCAACCAAGCGACTGTGCGGAAGCAAGCATACCTTGGGGAAATTGACGGCTGTAAAGTCTTCTCCTTCCAACGCTTCGGTTACGCGCACTGTCAATGGAATAAATTTGGAATAGATACACCATTTGTACGCGAAGGAGAGGGCTTACGGAAGTGAGCAAGACCCTGTAAAGTAGCAAACACGAAGGCATGTCAGAATTATCGTCTTCGATATGTTTGCAGGCCACTGACCTTGCCAAAATGCAATCTGCAGACAATGGCGATGGCTAAAGTGGCTACAAGCAGAATGTATGCAGCTGCGAAATGAGTCAGCCGAGTTTGTAAGGGTCTATTTTGATGTTGACTGACAGATGGACATGGTAGCGTAGAAAGACCACTCCTTGATCACGAAACGATTAACTGTGTATGGCGTTAGGACGTAGGGCTCTTTCAAGGAAAGTTAACTTACGGGGGCTGGTGAATAACATCGTAGACATTATGATAAGAAGTAAGGATATGAAGGAGAACACCAGAAAGAGGGGTTTAGACTCTCTCCGGACGCTGATCCATCCCTACGACCAAGGTCAGATCCGTCGACGCTGAGAATGAAAGATCACGCACTAAGACCAGCCACGGAATCACAAGCTGCGCATGAAAAGTGGCTCATTCAACACGATAAGCAAATTGCAGCAAGATGGCACGTACCACCGCGGTGACAATGAGTTCAGCAAGATACAAAAAGAAATGCTCAGCGAGATCGCGAACGGCCCCGACGGCAATTTTATCCATCCACAGTGCCTGAAAAGGCTTGAGCTTCGGGGTGCGTTTGTTTCAAAACAATGACACACCGTCTGTCCAAGTGTGAAGAAGCCTGCGAGCTGCAGGACAACCGACAACAAGAGCACAAGCTACAGCGAATGGTTGGCAACAGACGAGAACGGAGAGGAAGGCCAAAAAAAAACCTTGTACACTCGATTGACCTCCGGAGAAGCGCCTACCCTACTGAAACTTTGGAGAGCGTACACCTGACATGGAAGGGCTTTCAGAAATAGATCGGACGCCGATAGGGAGGAGAGCGCACTCTGAACAGTTTGTAGGTCAGCCCGCCCATGAGTACCAAGAGCACGGCGTTGAAGACAAGGCTTATAATCTGCGGAAACATGAGATCGAAAAATGAGATGGAAGTCGCAAACTTGCCTCGTGAGACGTGTTGTGCGTCCACCAGTCTCCAAGAGGGTCAAAGCCGCGGCATTTCCCCGTCTCCACGACGTGTAAATAAGTATCATACAGATTGGACGTCCCCTTGACTCGGAAGCCAGACCAGCCAGCAGCGAGCGCACGAGCCGCCAGACCAGCAAATAGATGCGGCAGGCTTTCATTGAGCAGCTATTGAGTGACGATAGGATTAGTCACCTGGAGATTTTCAGGCGAGGAACATACCGTCGCTACTGAGAGTGTCAATAGCCAGACGTTGTAGACAAGGATGCCGAGATCCTCGCGACGCTATCAATGCAAAACACCTGAGTTTCTGAAACGCGGAATGGGAGAACGTGGTCCGTACAGCGTCCTGTAAACTGAAAAATAGGATAAGACACCGAGAGTGAGCGCGCTGTGACGAGACCTACACGTCCTGGAGCCACATAAGGGAGAGGGCACATCCCGGAAGGTCATCTGGGGCGTCTTGTCCCTCGTCGAACGACAGAAGATCGCGGACCTTTGTGGAGACGTTAGATCTTGCAGTTGGCCGACAGGGGTCACATACATGCATGTGTGAATGCGTGTTCCTCACAAGGGTCTTGCAGTTAGCCCCCTCCTGCCCAGGTAGTCCGTGGCATAGCTAGCCAGTAAAGTGAGGCGCGATGTTACAGAGGAACAAAGCACTTACCACGACGTCGCCACTTTGCAAATACGACATTCCGGCTGAAGTGGAGATGTTGGCCTGTAACTCGATGAGTCCTGTATCCAAAGCATTGCTATTATCCATGTACCTGTTGGAGGAATCCAGCCACTGCGGTTGCGCCTTCGGTATTGCTGGCATATGTCCCTAGCTGCAAGCCGACAAGGACGAAGCAACTCGTAAGAGCGATGAAAAAGTAAAGAGTGGTGTAGCGAGTGAGAGTGATTCTCGCATACTGCCCCGCGTTAGATGTGCTTTCAACGATGAACGAGCTGCTCTTACGATCAGCTTCACTCTAGAGATCCAGAGCACATGCTTCATCCACTCCCTCGTCTTCTGGTTAACCATTGAAGCAAGGTGAATAACGATCCTGCCGCCACAGAAGAAAAGAGGGAACCAGCCACGGAAAGTATGAGTCCGCAGAACTCAGCGAGTGGAAAGAACAAGTGAAGACCGTGGCGTGCACCAACCAGCAACGAGTTGTATATATCCCGGCCAGCCGAGAAGCGAATGGTTACCGTTACGCAGGTCTTTATATGATCTTCGACACCGAAACGCTCAACTCCCCATCGTTCAACCCAGCTCGACGCTGGCTCTCCCACAAGTCTAGTGAACGAACACAACGTCGGAGGATCTGAGAGGAAGTTTTGCCGAGCTCTCCGCTGGGCGTAAATGAATTTCTTGGTGTCTCAGAATGGGCCAAGTACAACGGCTACGAAAGCCGAGGTGGGCCAAGACAATTCTGGCCAATCGCGGCCGATTCCGATCACTCGCTCGTCAAGGGCCAAGTGATCGCATCAAAGTTTCACAGAAACCGTAACACTCTCCCACGGTTCAAGGAAGACCGTTTGAAAAATGGTTGAACCCACAATGCATTACCCAATGCCGGGGTGAGCGTATATTTGGACAAATTTCGCGTCTCTGAAAACCAATATTTCTTTCGACAAACAACGCTTCGAAGTGATACAGCAATTGGAATCCTCTTGTCTAATTTCCAGTTGCCTCGGCAAACGATATGAGTGCATACCTGGAATCGCAACACAATATCGGTGTCAGATACTGCTATTCATAACGATGGGAAGCTTACCTGCCGTCCACTCTCCACTTCGACCCTTCCTTGTCAAGCTTCTCGGCGATCTCCCGTTCAACCCCGACAACCACATCAGCCTTATTTGTGCGCAAACTGAGAAGAGGGAAAGAGCCTGCCAGCGGTCCTAAAGCCGTCGAGAATGGTGTCCATGCTGGCCATTTCACGTCGCCAGTGAGTCTACAGATACATCAGGGTCGCCGTTGAATGTCGACACTTGCTTGAAAAACACGTACTTGCGATAACTGAATGCAACCAAGGTCAGATTCGTCGAACCAAGTAGATACTGAAACTTACTTCAAGTCGCCTGACGGAAGACATTCAGCAAAATACGAGGACAAGCAGAACTTGCAATACCTTAAAGATAACAAGATCACTTCCTTTGAGACCTTTATACAAATCGGAGGCAAGGACCTCCATATTCCAGTACGGTGCCGGAGGGTCCAAAATCCAGCCAACCGCTGTGCTTCCTCCGACTTAACCACCCAAGGGTGTTGCTGCAGGCACCGAGAGCGAGAAAACACCGTCGTTTATGTACTTCTCCCAGCGCCTGATCATGACTTGGAGATGGTCCAAGTTCATCCCGTCGGTGGGCGGAAGAAACGCAGGATACAAGCAGCGATTGAATTGTTTCCGCAAAGTCGCTGGGGGTTACCTTCGAGTTGGTTGAGGTCGTATGCAAATACAATTAAGAGGATCGCGATCGTCTGCATACATCGGAGACAACCAAGGAAACAACTTTGGGCTGCGCAAAGTCAGTAAGATTCAGTGTACATATAGCACAGGACATACTGGAAAACCACGCTCGACACATGCGGCGTGTAAGTCACCAAGAAGTCGGCAAACACCAGGTCGGTGAACAGCTATGATACCTGCGCTCGAAATCAAACTTTCAACAGGTTGGTGATTTTACCTCAAAACCAGCTAGAAGCCGTCAGACCCCTGTTACACAGAGAATGCGAAAGGCCACACCATTGTCAAGTACAAAATCAATCCTCCCACCGGACAGCGAGTTAACGTGGGTCCAAACTTTCTCTTGATCGTCCCGCAATATAAATTCCGCTCGTGCCGCTTGAGCATCCTTGCCTACAGTTTGCAGGTGTTCGATATCCGAAGACGATAGGTGCGTCAAAAGCGAGAGATCAGTGGCGTTACCCCTTCAAAATGTAAGAAAACAGCTGTAAGGGCCGTTCTTAGACGCGAGGAAGAGAATTACCATAGACACATCTGAATCATCTCCTTGATAAAACGCCAAGGTTGTCGGAATTAGTGTCGATTTTCGCGTGCTCTTCCTGAAGTTCATGCATCGTGGTCGCGATTCTGCAAATTGTTAGTTGCAGAAAGGGCAGCTATCAATCACTTAAAACGAACGATAGATAGCCTTCCCGCGATTGCTTGAACGTCTCCGCCTTTTGTGATGCAAAAGGGTCGAATGAGACCCACTGCGTCGTTTGTGTGAAATACGATCGAAGGAGTCTGTACCTAGGTGCACAACAACATTAAATCCCGACAAGAGAAAAAATATTGTGGGTGCCGAACAAGTAGCACCTGTGGTCGAAGAAACGAGCGTGAGTCGGTGTACGGTTAGAATTGTTCGATCTTACTCTGCAAAAAGCCACGGCGCCGTAAACCATGTATTCTTCGCTTCTCCAGCAAGGCGATTCAATTCGGAATTATACGCCTCAGCAGGCTTCTCCATCATCCGAAATCGGTCTGGAACCCGTGTATTACTTAGGAGGAGGTTGAAAGCAGCATCAAATACGGGCGCACGCACTCCATAACATAATCTCTTCCCATCTCGTATTTCAGTCGACTGATCTACAACAGAGTCCAGACCGCGCGAACCCGCAAAGACGGCACGAAGCAATTCGCTTACCTTCCCAATTATCCCCTTCGCTTCTTCTATCTTCAGATTCAACAACTCCTTCAACTCCGCCTCGACTTCCGGGGCAGTCATTTCGAGATACAGGTCATGGCTCAGGCGGTGCATTCGGTCGATGACCCTGAGCAGAGGTTCAATGCATTCCCAGTAGCCACCCCGAGGAGAGAGAAACTCGGATACCCTGTAATAATGACTGGCCAGCGGGTGAACAACGGTGGGTGTATCTGCCACATTGAAATTCGTTGCGGAAGAAGTGAAAAACCTATCGATCGGGCGGGGCTCACGAAAATCCATTGGGATCCGTTGGATCGTAGGGAGGGTACGGCGCAGTGAACATGTTCAATCCTGAAACGCGTCGACTAGGCCGCTCAATATTCAATAGGCACTGTGCCAGCAACGAGATGCTCGAGTCGGAGTTGAGAAAGACGAGAGTCGGATCAATCGGGGCCGTGGCCATGATAATCTCAAAAATTGAACCAATGTTCAACTTTCGGTTTGTGATTCTGACACTAAATTTGTGAGCTTGGGGATATGTACTTCAATCTTAAGTTCTAGAAACGCCTGGTGTATAGTGCAGAGAAATGAACACCAGCGTTTGCGACGATTATGAGTGATGGGCGAGCAGCCCACGAGCTAAACGCGGAGGTCCCAGTCAGGGACTTGATCGGCTTAGCAGCATAACAAGCATCGTCCCTTCGATGATCCGCCGTTTTCAAGACATTCTAGATCTCGAGAAATGGTCTGTGCAGTGACGAGGCTGAAATCACTGTAACATTGTCGTGTTCATCAGTATCTTTCTTGTCTGCTTTCTTTCGTCATCAGATATTGAAAAGTCTAAGTGCCAGGGAATATCCCGTCCTGTCCAACCACATCTGCTCCCGGGAGGAGCCAGCGGAAAGTGATACTCAGGCGTACCCCACGCGGAACCACCCTAGACTCGGCTCCGTCTGCGACGAGGTCTGAAGTTCTTTTGTCGATGCCGTGCGTCCACGCGTACCGTGAGTCTCCGGAGAGTACAATGATACTCCGCTCGGGTAGAAACAAGTGCACTGGAGCAGCGTCCGCTGCAGTCTCTACGGGAGCAAAATCCATGACACAGCTGCTGCCAAAGCTGACGCCCACTATCCCGTCGCCGAAGCGTTTGAGCAAGTCGACGTGCGGTACGATTCCTTCACCCGGCTGATAGAGATTCAAGATCGCTTGTCGAGCAGTGGCCGGGTTGCGAGGAAACAGGAGATCATAGGTTTCCGCAGATAATGAGGGTTTTGAGAGCGAGGATACAGTAGACAGAAGGGTTGCCAAGGACAGGTGGCAGCCCGCTCGATGAGGGAGAAGGTGGGAGAGCCCGAAGCAACGCCGAAAGAGCATGATTTTGATTCACACCCGGGCGATTGAAGTAGTGTTCGAAGCAGAAGCGTACGACGTCGTTGGCCAACTCCGGAGGTACGAGCACAGAGGGGTCGAAGAAGAGCCCGGGAATCTGAGGCGCTTCAGTTTGGGCGGGAGATACCGGTAGTCCACCAGAAGAGAATTCAAAGGAAGCATCTGTAGCTGAAACAGGTGATGTGTCGTCGAATAAAGAGTTTGGGGAATCTTCCAGGCGACTCGAAGTACGATTCGACTTCGGTGATAATTTCGAGTGCATTACTGGGGACTCGCTTTGCTGTCTGTATGCAGATACAGGTCCTTCGACGAACCCTCCTCATGAGGAGCCAGATCCTGCTGTGACGATTGGGCCATAACTTGTGGCTATCAAAGGCGGCGCAATACAATCTGAGCGGGCATACCAAGCTATCGCCTGCAAGAAGCCTGAGATGCAAAAATTGGGAAGGTAATAACTCTAGGCAGGTGATGGTGGTTGAAGTTCAAGTTCAAGATGCTTGCCGGAAGGTCAACCAAATAAGCCACGCATCAACACCACATGTTTTGCCGAACTGTGTTCAACTTCAAATGCAGCACATTGCCATCTGACGTTTCTACCCTACATACCTCACAATCTTCTCCCTGTGTCTCAACGTGGTGACTCAAAACAAATAAACAAGCAAGGGCAGCTGTGAGGTTGCAGATTTCGGCTACCATTTTCATTCGAGGTCAAAGTCATGAGTCAGCGGGGGAAGTATTGATATTTACCCAGAGCCAACTGAATTGACCTGGTTACGATCTGCTATGATCTTTACTTCCAGGACTCTCGACTTTTTCCAGGGAATCAAATTATAACCTCACCTAGACTCCACTGCTCTACGATTGACTTATACGATAAGTTGGAGCGCAGCGCTGACGGGTTTCTATTAAGAATTAGATCAGATTCACCGTATACTATAGGTGTGAGTATATCCTGAATTGTACTCAAGGTTGTATTACTTACTTCGCGGGGGAGACGAAGATTCATGGCGATCTACAGAAACTGGCAGTAAGAAGAGGTGGCTGGTTACAGATTTTATACAGGTTTAGGCGCAATTTCTTCTTTTAAAGATCGGGTGGAAGCTCATTTTGGCAAACTTCATAAATTTCCTAATCTGGACGCTGGCGTTGAGTATTCGGCTTTACGGTCCGGCGCAGCCACATCTCTGATCGCCGGCTATGACAAAACACCGAACCGATCTCCTCTTCTGTTTTTCAACTTGCAACTTGTCCTGGCACAGAGGACTGCGGGCCACGCTCATTATGCCCATTGCAGGAACGCCAGCGCCTCAACGAAAGAGATTCTCAAATCTCCCCAATTTATACAATCTCAATCGTTCCCAAAAGCCCGGCTTTGGGGACTCCATTCTCCGCGACCTGGTCGTGACGCATGCCTCGGTTGATAATAAGGCGGAAGAGTCCTCGAAGCAAGAAGGCAGAGTAGTTTGCGAGATAGTTGTAACGGAGGGTTTGTGGCCCGTTCTTTTGCCGTAGCCCACGTTCGGTGTATGACGGCCAGTCGCCAGGACATGCTTAACGGCGGAGGCAACATCCATGGAGGATGCTCAGCTTTTCTTATCGATGTGTGCGTTATCTCTAATATCATTTGCGATTACTGAAGTGTGCGCTGGATGTCTACAGATGCTCGACGTTATGCTTATTAGCGTTCAAGCCGGAGATCATCACCGTTTCTCAGTCTCTGAACATTGTATACCACTCTCCGGCTACACTGTAAGCTCTCCCAAACCCGAGATTTATTCGTATGTTAAATCTATACACCTCCAGTGGTGAGAAAATTGCGCATCGTCAATACAACGATGACTGTAGGTGCTCGAGCTATGTCCGCTAGAACTGAGGTGCGTATCTCACTTGGTACTTCCTTCTGTGTATACTGACGGCGAGATTTTTTCAGATCTGGAACGCTACCAAGCGCGTCTTGTTGCGTCTGGGATACATATCAAGATGCAACCTTCTGAAGCCAAGCTCTAAATATTCTACTCAATTTCTATAATCTACAGTTGGTCCGTTGCAATAGACGTAGATTCTCTCTTCAAAGCAGGCTTCTGTTCTACTTCGGCGCTTCAAAAACGCGACAGCAATATTTCGCGGAACCGTCGTTCGGCGCTACTCGGTCTTGAAGTTCGGCCGACCATATAAGTGTTCCCGAAGCGCCCACGTTGATCTTTCTCTCTTGCCTCTTCCCACCATGTCGATAATGTACAGACAATATAGTGGCGAAGAGGATCTTCCATATATCATTGGATCTCGTGCAATCTGAGCTGAGCGAGCCATATGTTATCTACACGTTCAGATACTTCCTCCACCAGTGGTACGTTCCAAGCGATCGTGTGAAATCTGTGGTTGTTCTGAACGCGCGACCGAAAGGCCCACATCTTTCCTTCCTTGTATGTCACATACTGTCGCTTTAAAGGTTCTCGAAGCTGATGCGTCTGTCGTACGAGGCGTACCCCAGCGATCCAGCGACTTCGACACCCATCGAGGTGATTGTGTGCAAGCAGAGTATGCATCGGGAGAGGGCGAACCGAGGTTATATCGCCATGCTGAGTGTGAGCAAGAATTGGCGGAAACGCGGGATAGGTCAGTCCATCTCCCGCCTCTCTACCGCTCTCCTCACCGTTGTCTTACAAGATATGGAAAAACACCTTTGGTGCGATTTCTTTTTTTCCCCTTTTTATTCTAGCTAGCACGCTCGTGAAGAATTCGCTTGAGGCTATGAAGGAAGATGGGGTTCAAGAGGTACGATATTGCTTTCCTAGTGTGTATCTGTGCTGAAATTGCGTGTCTCCCAGATTGTCCTGGAAACCGAATACGACAACAGTGCTGCGCTATCATTGTACGAATCCCTCGGCTTCATTCGAGAGAAACGCCTCTATCGCTTTTACCTTAACGGTAAAGACGCCTTTCGCCTCGTCCTCACCGTGCCTCCGACGTACTCCGATGACGGCTCGGACCAGGGACTGGTTCGTCTCCGGACCAGCATCTGTCCGACATGTCAAGTGGTCGCCGTGCCATGTTTTCGCACCATAAGGGTGTCCGACGACTCAGACGACGAGGAATCCTCGCGTTAGGTCGGATCTTGTACTTCAAACTTTTTCGGGTCCTTTGTATTTGGTTTTTCCTTCATGACTGGCATTAATCGCTAGTGTATTGTATTATCATCAATGTTAAACTTATGAGTGCGTTCTAATACACAACCCCACCTCAACCGTTGTTGCTTTTCACATAAGCCGATACCATCCACTAATGAAAATTCAATCTTTTCTACTTCCCCCGCCCAGGACCGCGCAAACGCTCGATCTTGTGACGACGTTTTTTTTTGAACGAGTGGTGACTTCGTCCCATAGTAGGCCGCTCCTTCAGATCAGCACCAGATGACTAGAGCATCAGCCGCAACGTGGGTGTCGATCTGATATCCAATGTACAATGCCAGAAGTGTTCAGGGTGGCGAGCTCATTCTTTTGAAATGTTGGCAGGATAAATCACAGCGAAAGCGAATGCAAGTTTACCTCGACGTCGTCCACCGCAAATCCAGCGACACGTCGTCCAACACCCCACCGTCCGGACGTCAACACCGCTTACCACAGCGCCCCTTCGGGGCGGCGAATCGGAGGCAGGCGGCTTCTATTTGGTCTTATTTTCAGGTTTGAATCGGAGGACAAAGTTTCAGGAGCTGGCTCGTATACGCCATGGATTCGTTGCACGAATGTGATACTACCAGCTATATGCAAATTGTGAGCGAAAAAAATATCTTTAAATAAATGTTATAATATTAAGCTTGAAAGGAACGAGGCAAAATCAACCGAAAACACTCCTCGTCAAGCGCAAGTAGCCTACAACCCGTCAATGCACCCCATTCACAGTCAAAGGACTAACACGTCCCAGCCGAACCCTCCGCCTGCGTCCTCTCCGCCACCGCATCATACACGTACTGCTGTGGAGGACGCATCTTTACCGCCCACATACCCTTTGGCGTCAACTCTTCCTCGTCCTCTCATCATCCGAACCGTCGACGAAGTTCTCCTCAGTCACTCTTCCAGATCCCACCATTATCCTCGTCGTACCAATCAGAATGCACGCGTCGCTTGCCCAAAGCCTTGGCGCTGGGCAAGTGCCACTCGTCGTCCTCCGAAGCCGAACCATGCGGCGAGTTTTCATGGTGCAGGGCACTGGCGACGGATTTCACCGCTTCCCTCTCCAGCTCTGTCCTCTTCCGATAATCGTATAGCTCCAACGCTTTTATCAACAATTGTGTGCGGCCAATAGATCTCCCCGCAGTTTCTTCTCCCACGTTGACTGGAGGTCAAGCGGCAAGTCTGGATCGGTTGGCGACGGGGGATCATTCCACTGATTGTATGCCGACACCATAGAGAGTCGAGAGGATATGTATTGTCGCGACTGCATGCATTTTTTGCGCAATTCCTGAATTGAATCCTGCGTGAAACGAGGATTTTGCACTGGAGCATCGGGAGGATCTAACATACCA
Organism: Favolaschia claudopus; assembly: GCA_037176885.1. Taxonomy (NCBI): domain Eukaryota; kingdom Fungi; phylum Basidiomycota; class Agaricomycetes; order Agaricales; family Mycenaceae; genus Favolaschia; species Favolaschia claudopus. The sequence continues at coordinate 19,319 of JAWWNJ010000443.1, forward strand.
CGATGACAGCACTGTGCAAGTGTTCGAGTGGTTTCATTGTTAACAGTTCTTGAATCAACGTATTGGCATGCCCAGCAGCGGTCTTGCAGTCTTCGAACAGTCGGCGTGTGTTCTCATCAGGAGGAACACGTTTATCCCACTTCCTCTTCAAATTATCATGCAATCTCAACGCCTCCATCAGCAATTCGTTTGAGGCAAGTAAATCCGCCAGCAACTCCTCCTCGCGCGTCTGCGTTGCAGCGCCTTGAGACAAATCAGGCAAACTCTCATTATGTGGCGTTATTGACGTCACGCTTGTCTTCCGAGTCCGTGCGCGTTCCCGATGTTTCGCAGCACGACTCCGCTCAGCACCAGCAGACGCCCATGGGATTTGTGTAAATATGAGCTCCTGCGATTTCACACATTTATTACGGAACTCCTGCTTTGCCAATTACCAATGTCTTCGTGTCACCGTAAAGAAGCAAAAACGCACCACGATGAGAAAATCGTCCATCCGATCAGGTGTCGCCGCCACGAGCGCCTGAGTTAACAGCTTAGCATTCGCCACACCAAACTTGCACTCCTGGAACAGCCGCCGCATATCCTCGTCGGGCGGAATGATCTGACGTCGATGTGACTGACGCGGCTTGGTATCATTTTTAGCACCCGAATGATTGTCGCTAGGTCTGTGTTGCTGTGGTGGAGGGGGAGCGATGGCCGTGGCGTCATGGTCTATGATGGGCGTGGCCGAGGGGGCAGCAAGGAGGAATGGATAAAATGTGGGGTCTTTAATGTCGAAGCGCATCTCTTCAGGTTTGTCCAGCTGCTTGATGCGCTGCCAGAGGCTACGAAAGCCGCCGTCTGTTTCTGCTAGAGTTTAGGTAAATAGTTTCGGAACCAGAAACTGAGCACTCACTGGAACCGCTGGCGTTGGCGGCGGCGGCGAGAACACCCATGACGCGGTCTCGAACGAATGGCGCGGTGCGAGACGAGGTCAGAAGGTCCTCGACGGTGTCGAGGAATTTGCTGGAGGTGTCATTGACGAAGATTTCGGACGAGTTGCTGGAGGAGTCATCGACGAAGATTTCGGGCGAGTTGCGGAGCAAGATGTCCCATAGCTGAATGATGTTAGGTTTGATTCAATATCAAGAGGTGGGTACACACTCTCGCAGCAGCAAGCTGGGCGGCAGGCTCACCGTACTTGAATTTGTGACGAACCGCACGGACGGCTTCTTCTGGGAGTGGCGGGTTGAACATGGCATGTTCGGTGTCCAAGGGAATGCCCTCTTCGGGTTTGTCGCGCGGCTTGACGCGTCGCCAGAGGTCGCGGAACCCGGCGTTGTTTTCTACCAGAGCTCAAAACGATTGATAACGGGGGAGAGCGAGCGCTCACTTGAACCACTGGCGTATGCGGTGGCGGCAAGAAGGTCCATGATGCGCTGTCTGACAACTGGCGCGGTGTAGGACGAGGTGAAGAAGTCCTCTAGGGTGTCGAGGAATGGGCGGTAGGTGAATTGGTTGATGAAAATTTCGGACGAGTCGCGGAGCAAGATGCCCCATAGCTGAATGATGTTAGATTTGATTCGACGTCGAGAGGTGGGCACACACTCTCGCAGCAGCAAGGTGCGCTGCAGGCTCCCCGTACTTGAATGCATGACGAAGCTTACGGACGGCTGCTGTTGCACGGGCTTCCAATGAAACGGCGTCACATATATCGAGAATGAGAGTCCAATCCGCCCAGGCGGCATCGGCAGTACATAAAGCTGTGTAGATCTAGACAAGAACAGTGGATGCATGAGAAAGAAACGCACCAATTTTGAGAGTGAGGTCGTTGTCTTCCTCCTTGACATCACGGTCAGGTTCCTGGTCTCCACCATCGTGGTTTGTCAAGTCGCCATCTTTTCCAGTATCAGGCCGCTGCTGAAAGGCGCCGTGTGTGGGCGAGAGCTGGGGCTGATCTTACCAGATTAGTCACAATAAAAAACTTCCAGGGAAATCGACTCGCGGTTGCTCCATCTCCAATTCTGAAGAATTCTTCTATATCACCATCGACTACAACTGCGTGTCGTTGGGACAATTGTCCCGGAATGCTCGTGTTCAGTGAATAACTTTCCGTGCGGGGCTGAGGCGATGGAATGTGCAAACACATGTTCTGCACAACCTGCCGTGTCGTTGGCCGAGTAGTCGGACTGTGTGCCCAGTACAATGTTACATGCTGCCATAATATGTCGGACATAGCTGGCAACACGGACGGCCGGACTGCACGTTCGCCCATAATAACCTTAATTGCTGCGACGCCGTCACGAAGATTTGCGAATGGCGGGCGCCCCGTATACAGCTGTACAAGGTCAGAGAAGCAAATGGGCAGGAACAAAAATTACCTCAAAGCACACGCAGCCAAAAGCGTACACGTCTGTGGCTGGTGTTCGGGTGAATTCCGACTCGAACTGGTCAGGATCAAGTAGCTCAGGAGCCATCCAATAGACACTCCCACCCCGATTGGTACTCAGTGAGGTCGTGACATCAGAAAAATTGCTCAATCCGAAGTCAGCCAAACATGCGGTCCCATTCCCTTGAATCAGGATGTTGGCCTGGAAAATCGTGAGCAAGCAACGCTCAAAATTTAACCAAGAAGATTTTGTACGCCTTTCAAGTCCCCATGAATGATGTTACGAGAATGGAGATATTCAAGACCACGAGCGATTTCAAGAAGCTAGCTGAGGGTGTCAGAGCCGACGTGCAATGTGAGACAAGCTTACCAGTTTATCGACGGTGTCATGACCATGCTCCTTGAGGTAGCTTATGGCTGTGCCTTGCTCCATCCACGGAGAGACCATGCACAAGGAACTGGGGAAGCTGTCCCGGTCTATACCAATAAGAGGCAATATGTACGGATGTTGTAATTCCTTCCAGATGAGAGCTTCCCGGCAAAATTTCTGGGTAGGTTAGTGTTTGACAGCGTAGGACAACACAACTCACTAAATGGATGCGTCGCAAGTCCGACCCACGAAGAAAATGTCGCATACGTTTCAAAGCAACTGGTTTATCATGCATGATGGCACGGTATATATCCCCGAATCCACCTCCAAAGGTGGGGTACTGTTCGCATGCGTGCACACCGTTGGGAATGAAGAGCGAAGAAGGGAGAGAATCACAAGATTCGGAGAGCTGGCGAATCATGTTGCGAGCCATCCGGCTTTGCTCGACGTCCAGTAAAAGCCCTTTATCAAGGCTCTGTAGGTGAGTTGATTCAAGTCAGTAATTGGCCGCCGTAGAAGTTTGAAAGAAAACCTCTTGAATAACGTCAAGGAAGGATTGAGCCGAATCACCAGACAGATTTAGAATAGTATTCTTGTCATCTTCTGATTTGAAGCTAGCGGCGAGAAGAGTTGCTATCCGTTCACTGTCTGAGCGTTGGGCGGCTCGTAAGTTTGGGTCGGCAGCGAGACCGAGTTTCGAGACAATCTGGACCAGTATCAGAAAGCTGTAGCGCATGTATCAAGGGCCTCACATCTAGCAATACTTTGCGGATTTCCAAGCTTTGTATGATGGCGTGGACAACATCGTCGGAAGCCGTAGATGCCAAGTAGCCGTCCAGAACCTGACGCAAATGTGCGACTTCATGTGCATTTCGACTGGATTCAGCCTCAGGATGAAGACGGTCATGGTGGAGGTGTCGCGACTGACCCTGCGAGTGATCTGTGATCACAAGCATTCACGACGAACGTCAGAAGGGATCCGAGAACGACCGTCTGGTCAAACGCCCCCCGTCCTTCGTTCACCGAAAACTGGAGAGGAGCTGCATCTTGCAGGTAGATGGGTGCCTCTTCCAAGTAGATGGGTGCCTTCCGCCGTGGCTGCGGCGTCAAACGCTGTAACGGCTCAACCTGGATCTTGGGCTGTAGTCGGTCAATGTAATGGAACTGAGTCTTCGAAGGATGGAATAGACTTACCTTTTGCCTTCCTACCCGGAATAATTTCTTCATATCATCGTGGCCGCAACTTCTCGTCAAGTGTGGTCTTGCTCAATTGAGCGACTATAAGCGCCCAAGTGTCAAACTAAGCTTGCGAAAATCTCCCACAACGGTGACGGTGCACTGTGTGTGTCGGGATGGACGTGCGGTACGGAGTGAAGGGAGCAACCCAGAAGACGTGCTCAAAACTGAAATCATATCAACCCATCAAGAACGCGATGAGTACATCGACCCGTTTCCGAGTAGCTGCCTCAGCAGCGGTGGACTCAGATCCAGAGCTACGCTCACACCGACGTCAGGTTTGACCAGGTTTTCGTCTGAAGGAGACCGCTAGAATGGAGGTGGCAAGAGCTACCATTCCCAATTCACTTTAGTCTGCAGTGCAGTGGATAG
>JAWWNJ010000444.1:0-23590 GCA_037176885.1 Favolaschia claudopus
TTGGAATAGCGTCCGTTTGTCATGACCAACCAGCCGGCGTCCCGTTGTCGCAATGGGAGAGGAAGCCATTGGCCTCCGCCGTCCTCTGTTACTAGAATTGCTAGTATTAGACAGCCCGACTTTGCGGATTTTAGCTAATCTGAAGACGGCCGTCAGCGAGCGTGCAGTTCAGCGGGAGAAAAGAACACACATTCGCAGGCCACTGAGTGCCACGACTGCGACGAGAGCCGTAGCGAAGCCCGTCATGCCGTAGAAGGCCCATGGGTGCGTCTCGAATTGACTCAGCAACTTGAAAACCCTGGTTGTGAGCGATGCTAATTGGAGGAGATGAGTGAAGCTCACGTTCATGCCGAATATTCCGGCCACCATGGCCCCGGACCCGATACCCATTGTGATGATGGAGACCTAGAGGACATTTAGCAGGTGGGGGGCGGTGACTCGAGGCAGGAAAGAACCTTGAGATCGAGAGCTAATAAGGCGTTTCGATTGGAGTCGAGTATGAGCTCGACAATCTCCTGCGTCGATTGCACGTTGGTCTAGGCAACTCCTCAGAATGACGACTGATGAGCAGATGGTGATGCTCTGACCTCAATATTTTCAGCCTCATTGACAATTTCTTCCACTTGCTTATTGAAGGACTCCAACAAGACTTCCAAGTCCTCATGTCGTCCAGTTCCCTGGTGATATCATTTTGTCTTGTCTGTGAGGTACATGGCCGTAAGGTCGTCATCTGTGGGTCTCATCAGCGCTGCTTTGACTCGAAACCAGGTTATCGCCACCTTGAGCCAATACTTCGTCCAGAGCTTCCTCGACCTGTAGTTCGAAACATGAACCAGCAGCACGCGACTTGCATGGAAGGGACAAACCAGTTTGGCTCGATTTTTGAAGCTCGCAAGCCGCCTGGAATAATGTAGCAAGCGTTTGAAGCGATCATGGTCGATGTTGTCCTCCATCTCCGCCAGCAAGCCGCCAACGAGATTGCGAATGAAGACCATTTCAGCTTCCAGGGCGCTGACAACAGACAGAAGAATCGACTCCAGAGCTCTGTAGGAATATCAACACAAAATCTCTTGACATTTGGGGCCATTACCGAAACTCGTAAGGTAAGCCCCAATCCTTTAGTCTTTAGATTATGCTGCGAGTAGAAGTGTCAGCCATCTCAAGCAAGCAATGCATGGATCGACTGACCTCAAGGTGATACAGGAACACAGAGTGTAGTCGGGAATCTGCAGACCCAAATGTGTCGAAGAGAATCACTGTGTCGGCCTTGACTAGAGCCCGGATGTGTAGGATGTTCACCTACAGCCGTCCGTCGTCATCTTGGCCGTACGTGACGTAGGCTAAAACATACATACTAGGAAAGCCTCTCTTCGAATCAGGATAGTGGGGACGAGATTAGGCACCCGTGAGTCAATTTTCCGCAAGTCTCGAGGCTTGGAGATAGAAGATGAGCCTGGCATGCTTCAAGATACAGTGATGAGACGTCGACACACATTCAACCGGTGTTCACCGCATAGATCCGATTTCTTAAATTGTCCAGATATCGTTTTCACGTTGCCTTGTAATATTGAATTATCCGGCGGCTCAAGTGACTACGGCTCTGCATACCGTCGTGATCTAGTACAGTGCCTGGAAAGCGCGACTCAATGCAGTGACGAAGGGAATTTTTATATGTCTTACAGCGCAGCATCAGATCAGTTGGCTGACGACCTTTCATGACTTTCTCCAAAATGGCTGCTTCTGGTCGCTTCCTCTTGAATATCGTTGAAGTCATTCGCTCGTTGCTTCGAACCACGCGATGAAAAGTGCCGTGCTGTTGTATGTGGGCACAGCGGTCTCCAACGCGTGCCGACGACAGCAAATGTCGATTCAACGGAAACCGAGGTTGGGCACTTGAGGAATAATACGAAGCCAAAGTAGAGCGACAAGAGCCGATCTCGAAGAGAGTTAACCGCTTTGAAGAGTGGCCGCAACGACTAGTAGAGATGCCAAGTATTGCTCTTGCTTGCGGGGAGAACCTCCAAATCATTCACGAAGCTCAAGGTGAAAATTGAATCGACTCAATCGTCCCGGTACACCCGAGCGGGTCACGGTGTCACGATGTACTTTTTCTGTCACGCTAGTTCAAGCAGGACCTCGGCATATGCGGTAATATGTCCGATCCAAAACGGCCAAATTTCGCCACTTCCGTACGCAGGTTTTTGCCGGTTTTTGACTATTTCCGTGCGCATTTCTGATCGGATGGCAAGCAAAACCTCCGCTTGCGTACGCACGACTGAACGAACATCTTGGCGGCACAGGTAAGTTTCCGTGAGCATCACGGCTCCGGCCTTCAGATAGACGGCAAATTTAAGCATTTCTGCCGGCACACTACGAAATCGGCCGAAATTCGTACGCATCATGATCGAACATAGATGCCGGTAGAGCCGTTCCGTACGCCCGCAGGATCCGACCACACCATTGACTGCGGGTCAAATCGTACGCATTTTTATCGGACATACACCACCATTTTATTCAAATGTCAAAATAATGTCCGAGGTGTGATGTCCTCGGAACCATGATTTGCGAGCTCCAACAGCTCTCAATTTCGAAATGTCCTCAGAAGGCGTGGTTGGGACAGTCTGTGGGATGGTTGAAGGGACATCCTAGAAGGTTGTTCAAATCTTAAGATATATACTGGAATCTTAAGCTCGTCTGATTCAACAAGTACTGTATTTGGAGTAGCTATATCCCCCAATAAACTCCTTGTGACTTAGTATTGAATGCACAATGTATTCCAAGGAAGTTCATGAAGTTCCTCGAGCGGACGCAACCTTTTGCTGCTGGATTTGGCGTCGAACTCGAGAAAACGATGAAGTCCCCCACATCGCATCATGACGTGGCATCATTCAATGGTGATGTTTGTCATTACGGTCTCCGCTGCCACGTCACTCTCTTGTCTTCTTCCCTCATCCCCCCTCCAAACTCCTCGTCTTTCACGACACCCCAGAAGGAAGCTCGAAGCCTCTGACACTGTCATCTCTCCTCAACATCCCTTCAAGCTTCAATCTTCAAGCCTCTTCAAGTCCGTTGTGGCACGAAGATCTCTCCACCTCAGGCAAGAGTCGCAAGGTCCGCAAGATCCAAGAACCTCACTGTGCAAGGCTGAGACTGCAAGACAACGGTCGCAAGAGTCCAAGGCCGCAAGCTGAAAACTTCTCAAGAGTGTAACCCATGCAAACCTTCATCAAAGTCCTTGCCGTCGTCCTCCCCAAGCCTCTCTCATCAACACGCTTCGGCCCTCTCCCCACCTCTCTTTCTCTCCATCTTCCGGAAAATTATCATTTACTTCCTCTCCCTCCTCTTCTCCTCTCCCTCCTAGAATCATTTGTGTAGCCACTCAATGTATACTTTTGTTGCTTGCAATACCATTTTTTTATTTGTATTTTGATCGAATTTAAGAAGCAATTCAAATATTATTTATGGCAAGCGCCGTCAGCAAACTGGCTCTAATGTCCTGGAGAGCTTCAGCGCAGAATGTCCCCAGGACATCATCGCCGACGGATTGTCTGGGAATCGATGTTTCGGTCTCCAGGGAATGTTTCGGAGATGTCAGCTAACAGCATCTGTCAAAACGTCCTCCGGAGGTCCGGAACAAACGGTGGTGTACACCACCATTTTATTCAAATGTCAAAATAATGTCCGAGGTGTGATGTCCTCGGAACCATGATTTGCGAGCTCCAACAGCTCTCAATTTCGAAATGTCCTCAGAAGCGTGGTTGGGACAGTCTGTGGATGGTTGAAGGACATCCTAGAAGGTTGTTCAAATCTTAAGATATATACTGGAATCTTAAGCTCGTCTGATTCAACAAGTACTGTATTTGGAGTAGCTATATCCCCCAATAAACTCCTTGTGACTTAGTATTGAATGCACAATGTATTCCAAGGAAGTTCATGAAGTTCCTCGAGCGGACGCAACCTTTTGCTGCTGGATTTGGCGTCGAACTCGAGAAAACGATGAAGTCCCCACATCGCATCATGACGTGGCATCATTCAATGGTGATGTTTGTCATTACGGTCTCCGCTGCCACGTCACTCTCTTGTCTTCTTCCCTCATCCCCCCTCCAAACTCCTCGTCTTTCACGACACCCCAGAAGGAAGCTCGAAGCCTCTGACACTGTCATCTCTCCTCAACATCCCTTCAAGCTTCAATCTTCAAGCCTCTTCAAGTCCGTTGTGGCACGAAGATCTCTCCACCTCAGGCAAGAGTCGCAAGTCCGCAAGATCCAAGAACCTCACTGTGCAAGGCTGAGACTGCAAGACAACGGTCGCAAGAGTCCAAGGCCGCAAGCTGAAAACTTCTCAAGAGTGTAACCCATGCAAACCTTCATCAAAGTCCTTGCCGTCGTCCCTCCCCAAGCCTCTCTCATCAACACGCTTCGGCCCTCTCCCCACCTCTCTTTCTCTCCATCTTCCGGAAAATTATCATTTACTTCCTCTCCCTCCTCTTCTCCTCTCCCTCCTAGAATCATTTGTGTAGCCACTCAATGTATACTTTTGTTGCTTGCAATACCATTTTTTTATTTGTATTTGATCGAATTTAAGAAGCAATTCAAATATTATTTATGGCAAGCGCCGTCAGCAAACTGGCTCTAATGTCCTGGAGAGCTTCAGCGCAGAATGTCCCCAGGACATCATCGCCGACGGATTGTCTGGGAATCGATGTTTCGGTCTCCAGGGAATGTTTCGGAGATGTCAGCTAACAGCATCTGTCAAAACGTCCTCCGGAGGTCCGGAACAAACGGTGGTGTAGAGCGTATTTGGGCCCAAATCCGTACGCATCAGGATCGGACGTATTGGCGCATATGCCGAGGTCCTGTTCAAGCACCTTGACCTTGACAGTGACGCAAATTCTTTGAATCCTAAGGCCTAGGGCCTAAGTGCTACTACTAAGTCCTTCGCAAATCTGGAATACAAATCGGGTCGGGAGCGATAATATTCGTTCATTCTTGCTTCCCATCTACGCTGGTGTCTGGGTGCGGAACGTTCGTTTCAAGCCGAAATCTGCGCTCTTCGGGGCTGAACTCGAAGCTTGTGCTGGCGTACTCTGTAGTCCCTGCTCGCCAGAATGCTTCAAAATGTTTTCAAGAGAACAAATCAAGCAGCCATCGCTAGTCAAGGAGACATTTTTCCCGGAATGACTCGTCCTGGATTGTGGAGAGGCCCAGTCCCGTTCCGTAACAACCCAAGAGAGAGCCAGTCCGCAAGGTCACATTCATGTTTCTCATCTCCGTGCACTTTCATACACTGACACTCTGCACAGCTCCCCCCTGGGATAGCAACTCTCGATCCACGTAACCTCACATCCAAGCAGTACTTCGATATATCTCAAACCGAGCTCCGCAAGCTCTTCCGCAAATTGGCACCACACAATACACGTTCTCACCATATTCGCCATGACGGTACTCAAGTCCGAACGGTGGACATACCCTTTCCTGAAAACACCTGTGGATTTCTTTACTTCCATTCGAGACCGAACCAACATCCCATGAGCGGCGCTGTACGCTTTCGTGTCGCGAAGGAACCAAGTAAGGCCGGTTTTCTCGCTGGACACGATCTTCTCATGGCCCACGGGCTACCGTGGCAGCTGCCCGCTCTGGGAGGTAGAGATACGGACTGCGTACCACGGAATCCGTGCCGCTCTGTGTCGAGACGGGTTTTTTCCGTTACCGCTACGGGAAGCCTGCGCCGCTCTCAATGTCAGCAGGGACTCAAACTTCATCGGAGCGCTTGGTGTGTCTTGGGTTGTGGAATGGAACGTGGAGTTCTCTCGTGTATACTTTCTCAAAATGGGCATGCAGCCTATTTCTGCCTTAGTTCGACATCCATGGTACGACCATGGCGCTCTCCGCCAGGCACCTTACGAGGGGTGGGCTCTGCTGTTTCTTTCACTGTAAGCATTGCTGATATTTTGCTTTCAGGGAAAGGCCTCGTATCCGTCATCGAGACACCTTCTGGGGAGCTTGGTTTGCGCATCGACAAGGTGATACGGCTCAGGCAGTACTGCATCAACATGAACACCGTTGTGCCTGTCGAAGGCTTGGTGACGCCGTTTGTCACTCGTCCCCTGGTCAAATCAACGAAACACCCGGAAGAGAAGTTGATAAGCTGGGCGCCGCGAGTTCTGGCCCCGGTGGCGCAGCTGCCTAAGGTGGAGGCGGATCCGAATCCGTTTGATGTGTATCGTCACGATGCTAACGCGGAAGACCCTCTTTCGAGCTTCGCATCCCTCGGAAATTCGTCGCTCCGCATTCACCGCTATGTTCCTCCTCAAGAAGCGATGCCGCGCAAAATATTACATCGGAACCGGAATCCAATCCCTCCAGTGCATCGTACGTATCGACTACGCTGTTTCTCTCGAAAGTCGTTAACTCGGAAACAGGATACGCAGACATTCTCCATTCCGAAGTCTGCCATACACCCCTCCGCGACGGCCGCAGTCGGATGGGGCCTCCGTGGCACTCACCACTCGTGTCGCTGGTCGGGGATGCGGCGCAACGGGCTGCCGAAACAAAAGCTGCTTTTGTACCCCAGGACATCAACTCTTCCTCGCCCGCCCAGAAACCCGACGAAGCTCAGCGGTCTTGATACGCGTTCTGCAAGTCGTAGAGTGGATGGGCATTGGCATGAGCTGGTTCACTTCCCTCTCAGCGTGCCCTCATTCAGACGCCGCGTGTCGCTTCCCGCCCTCGCAAAACACCATGTAGTATATATGCACGCGAGAAGAATTCCGGGCCCGGAGGGAATCTGGGTCGTGAACCACTGCCGCCGCCGCAGAAGCCCGCACTTTGCCTGAGCATAGGCTATGGTTAACGTTTGCACTTGACCTGCAATTGACCTGGCGCAGGCTCTGCGTCAGGATGTTGGATCGCTGTGGTACAGCAAGTACTTCGGAATGACCACACGCAGACTCGGATGGTATACTGTCAGACGTATGAATATACTTCTTTTCCACCCGCGACTGTCACATTTGCATGGCGCGCTGCGCGCCGCAACTGCCCGTACGCAAGCGGCCTATTTCCAACACGGCCATAACTCGCCTTGAAACGGAGGTCTTGGCGTCGAGTTCGGTTGTACGTGAGTATTTATATTAATTGCACGGTCATCCTGACCGTGGGCCGAGATGCACATAGAACACTTAGGAAAATCTTAGGAACACGTTCAGGAAGGTTCAGGATCGACGGTGCCCTGAAACGCTGCCGTCAGCTTGCAGCTGTCTTCCGGCCCGCGTCCGGCCCGTGTGAGACTCTCATGAACGCGACTGGCGGGGTACTCAAAGTCTGAGTATTACATTCCAGTCGTCCAATTGACTTGTCCTTCTCAAGCACAAATTGACCGCAGACTACAAAGTTACTGAGACAAGTCCAACCAGTTACCAGCGTAAGACACACTAACATCTCGGTACGTCCTGTAACATGGACTACATAGACCGTCGTCAACGGCAACCAATCGCAACTTTTGACCTTGACACCGCTTTTCTCGCTGGCATTTCCGTGATGTACTATACATGTAGCGCGCGTCTTTTCTGACTCTGAGAATCATCATGATTCGGCCAGACGACGCCGTCAATTGAATTCAATTCTCATATAAAACAGCGAGCAGCAACGATGGCTCTTTACAGTTTCTTTTCGTCTTCTTCCCTCATCTCTCAACGAGCGTCGTTATGATTTCTGCTTCGATTGTCGCCCTCTCGGCATTTGTTCTCTCTGCTTCAGCAGGCCAAATCCAGTCCCGCTCTCCATCTTGTACTGTTCTCTTGCATCGGAAGTCTCGGACCTCAAGCTAATTGTACATGCAGTCTGGAACGCGGGCATTCAAGGATGCGTTGCTGTACCCGAAAATGCTGACGGTGCTCCCGTATGTGGTTCCGAATCCCTGAACGACTTTTTATTGACGTATTGCTCAGGTTGAGATTCACAACTGCAACACGGAGGATCTCAAGCTCCAGGATTGGAACGCGACCTTCGCCATTCGCGGAGCCACTAGCCCCAGCCCAATCACCATCTTTGGTGGCTCCAAAGTGCGTTTGAGGTTGAACCTACTTCTCATTAAACTAACCTCACGGTCTAGTGTCTCGACGTGACTGGCGGTGTCAACAAAGCTGGCACCAAATTGCAGGTGTGTTTTTATTCTTCGTCTATCCCACAGCCGATATTAATTCTTTTGACTTTAGACCTGGAGCTGCTCCGGCGGACCCAACCAGAAGTGGATCAACAACCTTGACGGCACTTTCCAATGGGCCGGGTCGAACCTTTGCATCGATCTGACCGACGGAAAGATCAATGACGGCAACCAGCTGCAGGGTTTGTTTGCCTCTTCTTCCTTCTTTTAGCAGTATACTTACCCACTTTTGAATGCAGCTCTGGACTTGCGATGGCGGTAACCAGAACCAGAAGTGGGGGTAACGCTCCCAATCCCGATAACGGAGGCGGCCCGCAGATCATTTTGGGCGGCAACAGTAAGTTTGTATTCAAGAATGCCTTTCGAGAACGTTGCTGAAATAAGATGGGTATTAGCCAACAACCAGACGGATGACGGTAAGCCTGCTGTCTGCGAGTTGTTAATTTTCCCTGATTTGAGCTTCGGGATTATAGTCAAGGGCCAGCCTTTCTGCATTGGTGCTTCTTCCAACACCGACGGTGCCGCCGTTATCCTCGCCGGCTGTGGAATTGGCAACCAGGGTCCTAACCCTTCCGGTACCAACTTCACCTGGTGAGCATTTAGTCTTGTTTTTTGTCCTGTTTCCGTTCTTACCTTCGCTAGGTCCATCCCCCTTCGCCCCTCTCACCGGCCAGATCAAGACTTTCGACAACAAGTGCCTCGACGTCCCCCAACGGCAACAAGGCTGATGGTGTCAAACTCCAGGTGCGTTTTTTCTTCTCTATCCCGCAGCCAAAGCTGAAATCTCTCGAAAATTCAGATCTGGACATGCAGCGGCGGACCCAACCAGCAGTTCCACATTGACCAAGACTCCATTTCATGGACTGGCAATGGCAAAGTTTTGGATATCTCCGACGGAATCTCTGCCATTGGCACGCCCATCCAGCTCTGGACTGCCTTCCCCGGTAGCCTCAACCAGCGCTGGCAAATCGACCCCGTCCAGGGACCCCGTTAAATGTGACTCACGCTCGGACTCATTCCCGCGCATTGCAAATTACTGCAAATCCTTTCGTTTATACATACTTGATTATCGGACAATATAATACTGGTTTTACGCGTGGTTCAATTGTGCTGTGTGAAAAATGTCCCGAAAGGTAGGACTAGGTTCCAGGATTTCAATTGGGACCAAACTTTGGGCCACATTGGGACCTCCTTCCTCATTCGGGCTGTTGGATGAGTGGTGTTTGGTTGTGTGTAGACTTTCCTTTCTCAGGCAGTCACGCATTTTTGCTTCCTCGATTCCGGGGCCAGTGAAGGCAATGCAAGACTGTTTTCTGCTGGGGTCGGCGAAATCAACGGTGGGTCTAGGCACGCCTCCTGTCTGGTCTTTACAAGTATCAGTCCTTTGCTCAACGTCGATGTCTAAGCAAGCCGCTACTCACAGCTCAGGAGGTCGAGTTTCAGTACCCGGGCAGCAAACTACATCTTTGTACTTTGTCTGATTCTTATACGGTACTCAGGCTTCTGCTCGGGACGAGGACGACGGTGTCTGCCTTGCATCATGGGGGGAAGCACAACTCCTATACCCCTATGCTTCTCTTCAGGGCGGATTCAAGAAACCTTACGGTCCCCTTCATCAGCTATCGGGCCTATCAGCCTTCTTCGAACTCCCACTCTGTGTTCTCCTTGTGTCAATGAATCCAATTTTTGACGGCTGTAAGTCCCGGTGTCGGTTGCGCTCCTTTCATCTAGTCGTTTCTCTAGTAATGACATAACTCTTTTTTGTGTTTCCCATCGACGTCTCGCTCACAACTGGCTTTGTATCTCAAAAAATCTGTGCTCTACTGCAGAGCATCCGCATCATCATCATATCGTGCTCATTCACCTGCATTATACCGCGCTTCGGCGCCTGAATCATGATATTACATTGTGCTCATGCGTCCGCATCCAATGCGCTTCGGCGCCTGCATTATATCGCGCTTTAGCGCCTGCATCATCATGTCATGCTTCGGAACCTGTATCCGCATACCGTGCTTCGGCACCTGCATTCTCACACTGTGCCTCGACACCCGCATCATAATTCCGCGAATATATGCGCGCATCTATTCAATTCATTGATTCTCAATTTACTGTCTTCATAGCCAGTCGACTCCAGCTAGTTAAATGGGATGTGTCGTCGCCTCCTAGACTTTCCGGGTGTCACGCCCAAGGATCCTCGCAAGAATCTGGACTTCCTGGTGCAATGTGAGGATCCTTACCCATGATGCCCAGCCTCGCATTGGCCTACGAACGAAACAATGCACCTGTCCTGAACACAATAAAATAATTTATGCTCATGAGAGAATTTAAATCACAGTTGGGCTCTCCACAATTCATTTGAAAACTCGGGGGTGGGGGTAGGTGGGCAAGCAAAATGCGACCATGGCCGCCCAATGGTCGGGGAGGAAGATGAAGAGGAGAGTAACGGCGTGACCTCCGAGCATTTCGCTCACGCACAAATCATGCTCTCTGGAATTCTCGTGCCTCGGTCACCGGAGAACGTCAAACTTTGCACCAAAGTGCGACCTCCTTCCTAATCGGGGTTGTTGGACGAGTGATGTTTAGTGTTGCCGCGGCTCGGCTCGGCTCCGGCTAGCCGACCGAGCTGAGCTATTTTAAGCTGAGCTGAGCCAGCCGTTGCCAGGGCGGCTCCACGTGGCTCGGCTCATGCCCAAGCCGGTTTGAGCCCGGCTCAGCCGCAGCTCGAGCACAATTTTGTTCAACTTGCGGTCTCGTTGCTCAACGGATACAAATGCTGTTTAAATACACAAGAATACACATCTACCATCCCCCAATGCCCCTCACCTCCAGACTTCACCTCTGGGCTGTCATTTGCGGCGCTTTCGTCACCATGAGAAAATGTGTTTAAAAATAAATTTAATAAAGATTTAGCGAGTAACGTGGCTCGCAGGTGTCGACAGTGTCAACATAGCCTTGTGAGTATTCTCAAAAGACTAGAAAGGGTGTCTGTATGTTATTTCTATGCTCTGCGGTCCATATACAGTGCTTAAATTGCAGCTTTGTGAAAAGCTTGCTGAGCCGTTGCTGAGCCGTGGGTGAGCCGCAAGCCACGTAAGCCAGCCGTCAAAAATAGCTCGGCTCGGCTTTTTGCGGTGATGGCTCTAGAGCCATCAAAAGCCGAGCCGAGCTAGCCGAAGCCGAGCCGCGGCAACACTAGTGATGTTTGGCCGTATGTACGATTTGATGCTACAAGCCAGGTCTTGCGATGGCCTGACTCTTTGAGCGATTTGCACCTTTCGCGAGATGGCAATCTGAAGAATTTGTTGTGGATGAAGCTTTAAATCAGCTCCTTCCATAAGGTCCCGGAGCCTCCGGAGCCTGGGGCTATGTGACATGCGTAACACCTGTGACGTATGTGACGCGTTACATTCCCTTTTGCTCTCAACGTTGCCGCGCTCGACGGCGGACGCGTTGCTCCTCGTCAACCTTCCTTCCGCGTACCTAGCTGACCCTTGACCGACCCCAGAGCTGCATCATACCCCCATCCTATTCGTGTTTTGCGCAAAACCACGTTCATTTTGCTTGACGGCCGAGATTCAAGTTGTTCATTCTCCCTGCCTGGGAACTTCTAGAGCTCTTTCCTTAGGTTCACCGGGAGCCGGGTATCTCGAGGCGGGTTAGTCGGAGATCGAGGCGGTTCAAAACACCTTGTTTATAAGTGTTGTTTGTTCAGCCTCTTGCTTGATGTCGGTGGTCGACGGGAAAAAGGGCGGCAAGCAGTCTCGGTTCTCTACGCTCCGGGTCTTTGGCAAGTTCGGCAAGAATGCGCCTCCAGGTCCGCCCCCGCCCCCGCCAAAAGACGCGGTCTATCTCGCGGCTCGCAATCGGTCCCTGGCTTCCCTGTCACCCGAATCATTGCCCGCCTCCCCGCTGTCTGGAGAGCAATACGCGGCGAGTAGCAGCTCAGCTGTGTCTTTATCTTTGCCTCAGCAGTCCCAAGCAGCGCTCGGGCCTTTTCAAGTTCAACACCGTTTCCCGAAAGGCGACCCAGGACAGCGTCAGCGTCCCTAGTCCGGCGGAAGACGATGAAAACATCTCGATGCCTTGGAATTTCCAGCATAATGTTCATGTTGATGAGGGATTTGCTGGGATGCCCCCTTCTTGGACGACTTCTCTCCAAGAAGCGGGCTTTTCAGACGAAGAGATTGCCGCGATGAAGCAACGCCGCCTTGCCGACCGCGAACGCGAACGCGCCCATTCGCCCGCGGCTCTCGTGCGACCAGTACCGCGCAGCACCTCCCTGCCAAAAAACCAGCAGGGCCACACACCCGCGTCGTCTCTCAGCGCGTCCTCCGCCAGCATGTCGTCTTCCAGCTCGTCCCCAGTTCCAGACCTTCCGGGAAGTCAATATTCGTCTCCCAAGATCGAGTATGCATCCCCAAAGGTCGAGTACCAGACGTACAATGCCGATTATGCATCCTCCAAGCCCCAGCTGGACACTTTACGACCGCCGCCTTCGCCAAAGAGCCCCCCGCCTGTTTACTGGCGCGAGGAGCAGCCTCAGCCTTTGAATATTCCGAAACGACCGCCACAGCAACACGCTGTTTACCGCTCAGAGTCCCCGCGCAAACTCCCAGCGCTCCATGTCCCCCTCACAATCTCCTCCCCCCTCTCGCTCCATGTCCCCGTCTTCATCTCGCCAGCCACCCCGCTCTTTCTCCCCTGCTGCTCCCTTCCGCCCATCGCCACAATCACAAGTCCACTCGCGATCGCAGTCTCAGCAATCGTCTGCCTCTGCTCATTCAGATGATTATGACGCTGCCCCCGCCGCGTACGACGAGCCGCAACACTCGCGTTCTCGTTCGCCGTCACCTTCACAAGACTCCCCGCTTCAGAACGCCAACTCAAATCTAAATCTCAAGAATCTCACCCTCGACCTTGACCTCTCCCTTGGCGATCCCGCGAGCACATGGTCCGACGCTGTCCTGTCCGCGACGTCGCTCAAGCCCGACTTTGGCTTGGACAGTGGCAAATCGCCGAGCTCGCCGCTGTTTACGCTTACGGCGCCCGGGAGGGAGGAGAAGACTCTCGACGACGACGACGACGAGAGTCCCATTGCGGCGTATTACACGAGACAAGGGAGGGAGAGCACAGGGAGTGGCGGCTCATCGCCTGGGCTCGCGTATGATTATAATTACGACGAGAGGGACTACGCTTCGGATCGGGAGGAGAGCAATAAGCTGGATGTAACTCGGGAAAGGGAACAGCAGAGGGATCGCGATTCCGGGTTGAGCGATACGACGATGTTGGCGCCGCCGCCGAGTGCGGGGGTAGTTAGTCGGATTGCGGTGGCAAGGAGGGCGGTCGCCGAGGTTGTACAGTCTAACCGGTTCCGGTTCCGGTTCCGGGTGCGTGTTTGTTTCTTTTCTTTTCAACTCCGTTTTGTTTTCTGATTTCCGCCGATGTAGCTGTGCCACAACCCCCGGCGGAAGCGTCTACGTCCACTGCAGCTCCGCCACCACGTGTTGGACCACCAGCCTCGCCGCAGAGTTCTCACTTTGACGGCTCTTCAGGCTCGAGTGAGAGCCATGATCATCAGACGCCCACAACGGAGTTGGCGGAGGATGAAGGTGCGTGGTTCGGTACTGCTCCGATATCATTTAATGACGTACCTCACACAGATGAAGACGATACAGGCGAGCTGGACTACTACCTCGAGGGGAAGAGTTACCCTGGAGAAAACGGGTTCAAGGTGGAAGGATCGCATCGTGAACGGGGACACGGCGCGGATCATGGGAGCAACCATGGACACTCGAGGAGTAACTCTAGGAAGAATACGGACGAGGACGAGGAAGATGAGGAGGAGAAGAGAAGGCAAGAGTGGGAAGCTATGCAACGAGGGGAGCTTCGGCGGACGATGGTGGATGGGAAGATTGGGAAGGCGCCGCCTGCGCCGCCGAGGACGGAGACTCCGCCGTTGAGGATCAAGACTGCCACGCCGCCGTTACAGCTCAAGAAAACCGCACCTCTACCGCCGCCGACAGTACCGCCACCTAGTCGGACACCTCCGACGCCGGTACGGACGCCCCCTGCACCACCTCAGATAATACGCGTGCCTGTACAACCGGATCCGCGGTCACGGCTGATGACCAGCACCACCGATACGTTTGGGCTCGCTGATGGCCCCGACGGGGGATGAGGAGGTGGATCATGACCACCACGAGTATGAGTATGGCGGGTATGGGCTTCCGGAAGACCGGGAAGGAGCGCGATTGCTGGGGCGGTGGAGAGCCCGAACCCAGGTGTCGGTGGGTATGGGAGCGCGTTTGGGAGTCCGAGTGCTGCGCCGGCGGGGGTATGGGTATGCAGGCAGTAGCGAGCCGAGGAGGGGGGAGGCGGAAGAGGTGGACGTGGACGTGGAAGAGTATGAAGATGAAGATGAGGAGGAGGATGAGGAGGGGACGCTTGGGCCTAAGCAGCGCGCGAAGCTTGGGGTTGGCGATTCGCGAGGCGGCACCTGTGCGTCCGCAGGTTATCACTACGCGGCGGAGCTCGAAGGCTCTTCTTTCGCCTGGTCCGCTCACTGCTTTAGGGATGGCAACGACACCGATCACACCTGCGCAACGATATGCGGGGTGGGTTGCTGCGGCCGTGGCGCCCCTGGAGGACTTCATCGACGAACCTTCGGATCCGCGCGAGTTCTATGGGGACTTGCATGAGATTGCGGAGGGTGAGAGCGGGAGTGTGTATGCTGCGGAGATCTTGCCCGACGCACCAATACAGAAGCTGAGGCTGCCGCCGCTCGTCAAGGCGCGCGATGCGGATGAGCTGTCGAAAGGGCGACGTGTACTTGTGGCGATCAAGTCTGTGGCTCTTTTACCCGGCGGCAGTCAGAAGCTGCTGATGTGCAGAAAGAGTGCTCTTTGCTACAAGGCTTGAGGTGCGACCAAGTGCTTGGGGCTCGATGCGTTGTATGTGGATATGGAAGAAGATTCGCTTTGGATACGCATGGAGCTCATGGAGCGTAGTCTTGCGGACGTCGTTGGGCTTGTTGAGGAGGGCTTGAGGTTGCAGGAACCGCGCATAGTGGCTCGGTTCGCTAATGATGTGCGTTTTCCGTGGTTTCGTTTTCTTTGCGATTTGGCTGATGGGACCCGTGCACAGATGCTCCAAGCACTGGACTTTCTGCAAAAACATAATATTGCCCACCGTGACCTGCGATCGGACAATTTATTGCTCAACGCCGAGGGTTTCCTGAAGCTCGCGGACTTCTCAAATGCTGTCCATGTTACTTCAGAGAGACAGGTCGCGACAGATGTTGTCGGTGTTGTATTCTGGCAGGCCCCGGAAGTACGATCGTGAGTGTCTAACACTGTTCTCCGCCTATTTGTTTACCGTTTTGTAGCGGTTCATATGATCCGCTGAAAGTCGACGTTTGGTCTGTTGGCGCAACGGTGTGGGAACTGGCAGAAGCGAACCCCACCGTTTTCCGACACGCAACAACCAGCGGATCGTTGGCCGCCGATCAGCAACCCTGACCTTTACCCTCCATCCTTCCATGACCTTCTCCGTTTATGCTCCGAACCCGCTGCTTCTCGTCCATCACCAGGAGCTCTGCTTGAGGTTTGTCCTGCATTGTCTGCTGATTATGCGTTTCACAGTGTTCATTGATATTTATTTCCAGACACCTTTCGTTCAAAAAGCATGTGGTCGGCCTGTAATTGTCCAGTTACTTTCGCGGTGCACGGCAATAGAGCAGGCCCTCCATGCTGGTGATGAACTGCCCGACTCTCCGCCATGACGACTTTCGATTTTCTGACTCGCCCATCTAATGGTATTATCTGCTTGCATACCCGGACAGGATTAATTTCTTCATTTATCTATTTAGTACCTGCATATATACACCATCTCGCTACAGCATGTGCACACCATCTCTGCTTACAACCCAGTTATGTTTCCAGCTACTCTCTCCAACGCATTTTTCAGTCGCAGAGACTCTGTTATTACCATGTCATGTTCGTCTTCGCTACATTCCGCAATGAAGGTTGTCGTCTCGGAAGCAAAGGCTGCGAGTTTGATGAGAAGTGTGGGCGCCAAAGGAACGGAGAACACATACGAAGAAGCTTGCCACGTGCGCTTCCCAGAGGGCGGTCGCACACGCGAGCGCAAAGACTCGCAAACGCGCCTCGTCCGAGCGCGTGTGCATCAACAGGTCAAGATTCAGTTTCTTGAGCAGGGTGTCGTCGGTCGCGCTATCAGTTAGCGCTACCAAACACTCCGTTACGAGTGCTTTGCTTTCTGGACTGTGGTCCAATCGCACGCAAACCGCGACCTGCTGCACAAGCGCCGGAGCGACAGCGCGAAGCTTATCGTCACGCCAAAAACGCTGCTCGCAACCTCAGTTGTGTAATCAAGTAAAGAATGTTAGCGCATACCACCGTCGTCTGACATCAGACTTTTCGACAGGATGTCCAGAACACCCGTCCAGAATGTTGAGTCGTTCACCGTCCCCGCGTTGTAGTCATTCAGTACCGACACAAATGGTTGGATGAGGAAGGACATGTACGGGTTCATCAAACCCTGGAAGAAGGTGAGTAGCATTCCAGCATTGAGGATATCGCCGTACCTTAAAATAATCTAGAAGTGCCGCGTAAACATTACAGAATGTTATTTTTCTTGCGAGGTCGATCGCTTCGGGTGGGAGTCAGCTCTGCTCTACGCGTGGAAGCTAGGCGGTACTGCTCACATGCTTCGTTCGCAAACGCCCAATCGTGTAGTCTGCGGAAGAGAGGTCGGAATGAGGCTTCGTTTAGTTTGACAACGAGTTCGATGAAGGCCGCTATCGTTTCAGTTTCGGCCTGACAGCAATTGAGAAGGACGGCATGAAGCTTCACAATGTATTCACCTCGCTCCCGGGCTCTGCGATCTCTTTGAGAGCAAATGCTTCGAGGAAAATATTGAACAAGGAACGAGTGCTCTCTTGAACCGCAGGGCGTGATCCGCCTCTCAAACAACGTCTGAGGAGCTCGAAGTACCGGACCAGACGCTCCTACATTCGACCGAGTCAGTACGCAAACATGATGGACTGCATGAGAAACTTCACTGTATGGGGCGACTCTTGGAGTGAAGGCCATAAATCGGTGAGGGCGGATATGATTGTGGCCGTAGGAGCACGTTTCGAAACCATCTTCATCAAGGCTGCCAACGGTGTTTGTGAAGAGGCACGGTGGTCGACACAAAGCTTTAAAACTTGGGTGAGCTCTGCGGGACCCCAGAAAGTCGGGATCGAAGTTAGCAAGCCGTGGAGGACATTCAGAGCTTCTGTGGGCTACTTCTAGACCCGGATTTAGACGGATTCAAAGCACGCCCAATTTCGAAACTTGCCTGAAAGGCCATCTTGAAGTAAAGCGACGCACTGGGTCACGATATCCCGGAAAAACGGAATGATACGTGGCCCTAGCTTGACCCTGCGATTTGAATATCAGCGACGGTGTATGCCACAAGAAACAGTGAACAGACGATAGGGGCGCAAGCGCTGCCATTGCAGGTAAAGCCATCTTCCTGCCGCGAACCGTCGTTAAGATGGGGGGGTACCATCTTAGTCAGTGAACCTTCTTCTCCAGGGCCCATGGTAGCAGCAATGGCTTGCAGAGCTTTGTAACAGGAGGCAACCAGAGGATCATCTGAGTGCAAAACCGGAAGCCTTTGGATCTCTTCCAAGCATGCATTGATACGGGGCGTTATCCTTTGTCGCGTTGGGCTTGCTACATCGCCTAACCGTTCCCCTAGAAGATCCAGAGCTCCACCTTGCGCCTGCAATGCATTGGAACATGCAAAAATGAAAGGCACCCAGACGTACTCTCGAATCACTTGAGCGTAAGATGAAAAGCACGGCGTCAATGAAGTCGGTCACCGGCATGCAGCGAAGTGCTTTAGCTAAAGCGGCGTGCGCTGCTTGGGCGATATCTTCGGTCCGAGTATCGGAAGAGTCGCTATGGTCATTGGCCAACGCAACCAGTAATGAAACCAGACTGCTCGTAGTACCATCATCCGGGATCGAGGTCTGGAGCGTCGAGGATGTAACCGTTTTCGCAGCGGAACCGACGAAAACAACCAAAGCGTGCGCCTTTCGTCTGAACGCAGTAGGCAAGGATTGTGCCTGGTCTTCGTCGCTAAATGATCATCAATGCAAAAGCTCAAACGAATGATTTTCACAACGCACGGTAACGTGTCTAATAAGGACGGTTCCAAAATCTCAGGATCCGCTGCTCGTGCTATCAGCCGTTGAGCCTCGCGCAGGACTTCCGGTCAACGTCTGGAACAGAACGAAAGATTCAATTCAAAATCTAAATCTCATTGCACAACTTACAAAGATTTGAAGAGCAGGAGGGTGTCGATGAAGCACAGAGATGGGCAAGATCAGTGAGCTTTGAGCGTCTGGGCCCTGACGCACGATACGATTGGCCATTTTCTCTATCAAAAGCATGCACAGCGGTGGAAGGAAATCCGTTGGACCCAACACATCAACCAAATGGCCAAAGAAGCTAGCGAAACGAATCAGGGCCAGGAAGAGCGGCAACACTTAGGACGAACCTTGTGCGACGGTGACGCGGTATATGATTGTGGGCGTCCGTAAACACCCGAATGAATTCACGGGAAGCAAGATAGAGATCCGAACGCGTAGAATGCGTTTTCTTGAGGGAGGACACCATAACAGGAACTATACAGTCGATCGTCCTTGTGACGCTTGTTAAATATGGTGCAGATATTGAAATGAAATCAAGTACCTTTTGAACGACCTTGAAACTGTAGGAATCATCGCGATGGAAGACATTGGATCCCATGAAAGTAAAAACGGGCAATTACATTGTGCAGGACGGAATCAGGAGCCAGTCGAGCCAAGGTAGCCATCAGCAAAAGCGCTTGATTGAATGTTTGGGGATTGTCCGCGACTGAAGACTCTGTTCAGAGTTCAATTATTGGGTACCTAGCGTTTCGACTCACCGCGAATCAGTTCCACAAGGATATCCAGGCGAATGGCACTCGGCGTGAGGTTTGGAATCTCCTGTAGAGTTATCGATGCAGGTCCATCTTCATGGGAAGAAAACTAACAGTGATCCTCTCAGCACAGTGTTCCACAGCGGTCATCAGCGATTGTTCAATGTAGCTGATATCGACGTCTGCCGAAGTCGTCGACTGAACGATATCATGGAGAGTCTCCAGTAGTCGGGAGACGAGATCGAGAGAACCTGGCAATGGAATGCCTGCCAAGACTTCCGCAAGAAGACTCAGGCGAGGCAGAGTATCGTCGGGTGTTCTGCCTATGGTCAGAAAGTATCTTCATCTGCCTGAAGGTACATACTCAGATAGCTTTGCACGCTTGCTCGCTCTCGGACTTGAATTTGGTTCGGGTTTTGAAGCAAGTAAAAGGCGAACAGCAAGCGCAGTATCGTGTAAGACCATAGCAAGAGTTTCTTCGAGCAAAGATACTGCAGAATGGCATCAGTTTCACGCCGATGTACCCACAAATATACGTACAACATCGGCATCCTTGATACCAGCCTCTAGCAATAAGTTGCACAGTTGAACCTTACGATCTATGTTGAGACCCGCAAAGAGTCCTTGTTCTAATTTTTGTAGAAGAACTGTTGTACAAACTGAGATTGGACCTTCCAAATTTCACTTCAGCCATGGAAGCCAAGACAAAGATCACGGTACCTGGTTCAAGGAAGCGCTTGATAACGGTGGAGAATGTGTCCCAAAGGGAACTCGTGGCACTGTTCAACGCAGAAGTGATAGAGGAGTCCAACGAAGCTACGACCAGGCTGGCAAACCGTTCCGTAGAAGAACCGGATTGAATAGATCGGGGGTCGCGACTGAGTGCGAGTAAGAGAGGTTGAAGCATTTCGGACTTCGAGGGATCAGAAACATCGTCGAGGCAATCGAGCAACGCAATCTGAGCTGATATCAAGTGGAGCACATTGACGTGCGATAGAAGACAGCATAGCACGTTGCGTTTGTAACTAGACTGCATATTAGCCGTTGTAAAATTCAGAGCGTACACGGCGTACTCAGAGTCCTTTGTCCTCTTATCGAAAGCAGCCCGTCCCAGATGCTGGGCATGGAACGCTTTGACGTAGGATGGGTCGAGGGCGAAGTGTTCTCTATGGTCCATGATTGCAGTAACATACTGTGCAAGATTATTTTGCGCAAGGTATTGAAGTTGGCCTAAGAACATGAGAAGAGATTAGCCGAGCCAGATCAAGGAAAGGTGGTTTGAACTCGCCTTCACTTTCACCATAGATCGCGTCGAAGGCGTAGACGGCGGAAAAGCGCTGCTCGACCATGATTCGCTGAACCGCAATGCAGTCTAGAGCGGCCATGCGGATTTCTCGGTCACCATTCTTCAAACATATTATCAAGGCAGGAAGAATCGTCTGGAAGTCTACACCATCCGCCTCCTTGCTGTGTGCTTCCAAAAACGCAGCCGCGTGCCGCAGAGCGATCACACATAGTTCAGGAGCGGAATCAAGGGAGGTTGTCCACACTCCAGCGAGGAAGGCAAGTGCATCGTCCTCTGAGATGCGGGAACAGCTCGGCGAGGAGCCCGACCGTTAGCCCAATAGATGTGGGCGACGAGTTCGCCAACTTGGTAGACGGTGCGCATGAGTTTGACGTACAGCGTTCTTTCGTCGACCTAAATAGCATAAATTTAACGGTTGCACACGGATCGCAGAGCTTACCGCGGATGACTCGTCCTGGAACCAGTCAAGTATTTGACTGGCGGGGGACGGTACGGACGCGACACGCGACAGGAAATACACCTGAAGCCAATGGGTCGTGCTCTTACTCGTGAGTTTGTGGACAACAATCCGGTCGAGATGTGAATCATCGAGACACTGAGCGCAGCAAATATATCAGCCATAGTCAGTGCGGTGGCGCATGAACACCATACCTCCGGTAAGGTCTGAGTTTGCGGGATATCCACGTCGGGGAGACGTTGGAGGTTGATCGCCTCGAGGACTTGGGCACACGCATCGAGCAGACGGTGGCCGGATACTCTGTTTAGGACGCCCCGTATGACAAGGTAAGCAAGAATGCGAACGTGCGGGTCTATTTCGTGCGCCTTGCGAATGAGATCGCTGAAGTGACTGGGGTAGCGATCTGATTTGACGATGTTTTCTGCTCGAACAAGAGATCAGCACACTACTTGAGTAAAACAGTACAGTAGCCAACTCACCCGCCAACTTCTCCGTGATCGCGGTATTGAGCTGCGTCATTCGATCAGTGGCGTCTGCCTCTCCATCTTCCTTTGCTTGGCCGTTCCCCTTCTCCGCCGTCCACGCATCCACGCACCCAGCGAGCAACTCGTATTGTGCCGGAGGGTGCTGCGAAATTAATTCCCAGACGACGTCAGTACTATGCTGTCGCGCCTTCGAAAACAGTAAAAACGGAAAGAGGATCTTGTGAAAAACGTCTTCAGTGGAAGTTGGGGTCGCCGCAGGACAGAAGCGCGCCAGAAGGAAGGTGAGATGCAAGCGGAGAATGTTCCGCTTTGGCTTGGAGCTGCTGGTGAGGGTCGTGGACAGACCGTCCAAGTAGGCTTTCGGGTCGGCGAGGAAGACGGGCAGGGCCAGAGAAGGGTCAGCGTATAGTGCATTGAGAACGATAGCACTGGTGTCGTGGACGCGGGCTATGAGCGCGGCTTGTATGGATCGCTGGAATGAGATGAGACTGATGCACCTGAAAAGAAAATAAGTGCTCACCAATTCGACAGGATCATCTTGGATCGAGCCCGGAGATTTGAGGAGGTCCTTGACAGCAACGGCGCGTGCACGCTCATCGGCACCCATGGAGGCGACGACGCTGCCTGCATCACCCGCTAATGCTTGGGGAGGCGACAACGACGTGAGTATATCATTGACACTCTCTTGTGTGTCCGAGTCTGCTATGCCATCCGCAACCTCTTGCACGACATCGGGATGCCGTTGCTGGATGCACGCAAGTAGGTTCTGCAGACGTATGTCTTTGTCCCCGAAACCATCCTGACAGCGAGGAGATGCGCAAGGTGTTTGATGACAGCTGTAGGGGCAGTGGGTGAGTTAATCAGGAACTCGAGGAAAGCGGGAGCCTCGTCGTCCATTCTGAAATCGTTTGAGAGAACTCCACAGCAACGACAACAGAGTCATACCTTTGACACACAGTCGTCAGCAGTGGGCAGAGAAACTTTTCGATACCGCTCCATTTTTCCGCCGTACGTAGCTCTTGCTTGATATTCCTGCACAGGAAAATGTGAGCATTCGGTGATACGAGAAGCCGCACCCAACTTACAAGAGTTTCAAAACACTTTTGCCGGCTCCATCGGTCAGCGTGTCCAGTTGTTCTGTGCTTCGCAAACTGAAACCACAGCATTGACAAATTGCGTTGTGGAAACTCGACGCGCAGAGCTAGCCATGGCAGCAATTATGGCCTTGAGCGCCGCGGCCGTGAGCTGGCAAATTTGAGTCAATGCGGAAAGCAATATATAGCTGCCAAGCTGGGTAGCGATTAGTTTTCAAATGATTAAGGATGGGCAAAAACCATACGATGGCGTCCTTGGTGACCTCCGAGCGATGGTGCAAGGGCTCTAGCAATGCCGGAAGCAGGTGAGCAAGTGTCCCCTCGTCAAGGGCTTTTATTCGGGTGAGATAATCGTGTATTGTGGCAGCATTGAAGGCAAGTAATGTGCGATGAGAGGTCTTTGTTTTGACCGCGGCCGGAAGAAGGTCCAGAATGAAACGAGTCGCGTCGGAATTTTTGAGCATTTCTGTGACTAGAGCGACTCGGGGGACGTTTTGTGCGGCGGCTTTGAATGGCAGCAGGAAACTCCAAGTAGAATTCGGTCTTCAAAACGATCAGTAGGCTGTAGCGGGAGTGTAAATGTTGAATTCACTGAATATGTAGAATCGACAGCATTTTCGCAAAATGAGGCGATTCGTGGTAAGGCAAAAATAAAGCAAGTAAAGATGCACGTTAAATTCATTGATCCTGAAGCATGTTAGACGTTATACGGCAAAAGAAGCATGCTAGCACACCTGAAGCGTCGTACCAACCACTCTAACACTTTCCCTGTCGGCGCCTCCATCAAATATGGACCCAGGAGAGCGAGAAATCCAGAAATTGCCAAGTCAAGCTGCGCAATTGCCTCTGCAGCGAGAAGAGTTCGGTCTGTATCCCGGGCACCA
The DNA here is from genome assembly GCA_037176885.1 of Favolaschia claudopus. NCBI lineage: Eukaryota > Fungi > Basidiomycota > Agaricomycetes > Agaricales > Mycenaceae > Favolaschia > Favolaschia claudopus. The sequence continues at coordinate 23,364 of JAWWNJ010000444.1, forward strand.
CTTGAAAACAAAGGTTCTTCGAATTCTTGAAAGGCTTTGTTCAGCGATGTGAGCTGAAGAAAACCGTTGGCGCCGAGTGCGTGGATGGAGTCCAAATCATGTTGGTCCGCTTCCCGCCCAGTAAACAGATAGGATTCCGCAGTCTTTCGTCTAGATCTGTCGACGAGGAGGGTGGTATTGAGCGACGCGCCCTTGGCTAGCTGAGCCGCTAAGCTGGACACCATCAG